>JASANE010027207.1:0-17811 GCA_030248225.1 Trileptium ribeirensis
CTGAATCTGAATGTGTAAATAGCTAAAGCTGTGTTAAATTTATTTACCAAGTAAATTAGTAATCTATTCTTCAATGACTTGGTATGAATTATCAAGCTTTTACAAGGAAAATGACATCCTGGTAAATTCAAGTAGCAAATTGGCCGCATTTCTCTCTAAATGTATGCCAGCCATGTCAGTATAAAGCTATGCTTACCCAGTGGTACAGTAACGTATATATGGTCCAGTTACATATGTATTTTACCGTATAAATATTTCCTAAGTTTAAATCGTACCCAATTTTTCCCAACTTTTCCACTAGTCTTGCATCACATCACAGGCATGACGCAGCCTTTATGCGGCTAATGTAGCGTTTAGGGCAAGAGGTACAATTCATTATGTGTCGTTCTCGGTAGACTAAGGCTAAGCATTAGCCTAATCTTCATATCTTATATAAGCCTTAGACTACGCTGGGCTGTTGTAGACCCCGAACCGCAAGACTAAGCTGTTCTTTTTTCTAACTTTATAACGCGAGACCACTAAAGGTAACATGGTTTTGATGACAACGTTTGGGATTCACAATTGGGACATTCATAAAATGTTCGTCAAATAAGACGTGCCCCTATCGCTGACGTATTGCATTACCACTGACGCGCGGTGGTTTTTGAACAACTTTTGGGCCGGACGTTATAACGTTAGAAAAAATAACCGAAAAAAGGACGGCAGCCCATCACGACTTGGGTTAAGCGCATGGTCAGACAGCGACTTTAGCTTGAGGCTACGACTAAGGTTTAGGCTTAGCATATCGAGAACGCCATGGCGTTCATCAGACTCACACTTCGGCCCCTAAGTCTACGTGGACCGATACCCGCAAAAACCATACACCATCAGTTAAATTGCTCGACTATGTGTTAGCATAAGCTACGTTCTTACTCGGGCTTACTAAGGGATATTAAATCATAGTAGACTGCTTACCGTTACCTTTCGGTGGGGGCGTATGGATCACCCCGCCGCTCCAGTTCCAACTCTGTTGTAGAGAAAAGAATGGTCACATTCATATTGCTTATAGTTAATTCTGAGCTTCGTTTGAAAGGCCTTGCCTCCTGCTGATTGCCTTACTTTTAGCCCGGTGGTAGTACAGATATTCTTCACTCCTGGAAACCGTTTGCTGGTAAAGTTCTTCACTAGACAGATAACCAGAATATAATACATTGATATCATTATATTTTACTGCTTTTCATTTGAACATGAATATGAATGTTAATGCTGCAACTAAAATCTATTTTATATTAGTGTGTATTGTTAATATTTGCAATCAAAAAACACTTTATTCTCATAAACATGGACATATTAACAAGTTTTGTTTACACTTGTTTTCAAACCACCAATTTGTCTTGCGAGTGGAAAAGGTCATTCTTAAGTTTTAGTGTTAAAAAAGTAATTCTGTCTACACAAAAAACATTGGAAACTTACTATGTTTTTTATTTATTTAATTTACTCGTCACTGAATATTTCAGCTCTTATTTTAAGAAATAGCCGTTGCCAGCTATGTTTTGCATTCGTAAGGTGTGACTATAGCTAAATGTTTGTATATCTTTTAGAATCATAAACCTTAATTCTCTCATGCTCACTAGGTCCAAATGGACCGAATGCACATTGCTGACCGTTGTGTTTACTGAGTTCGTCGTATATCATACGATTTGAACGTGCGTTGTTATTTGCTCGCCTTGTGAGGTTCCTTAAGGAGCTGCAGCAACAGCTTCTTTAGTTAGCTCAAGTGATTTGCGTACAAAACTTTCATCCGTACGTTTCGGGTTCTATCCTGAAGCAGGCTTTAAGTTGTCCAACATTGCACGATAGAAAATTAAATTTAAGATGAAAAAAGGTTAATTGTAAAAAATTAATCCTATCGCATAACTTAAAGGTGATGTGTGTTTTTGGGATTATTTTTAGAGTTTACTGAAATAGCATGCCGATGATATAGATACAGGGACATTACGTTCTATTCAGGTTGTTGTGACGTGTCAGAACATATATGTTTGGGCCACATTTATGACATTTTATTTTCAGTTCTTAAGGATGCACCTTGAATACAAAGAAATTTTCAAATCATTTGTTTCTTAACAAGTGTATAATTTTCTGTATTTCAAACAGCTTGTTAAAACGTAGTCGAATTTTTGCCACTCTTAGCTCGATTTCTCAATGGGTTAGCGAATTATGTGGTCTTTTCTGGAACAAAATCATGAATTATTTTGGGGGAAATTTCAGAGTGCCACAGCAAATATATTTAGGTCAATCCGGCTTAATTTTGCCAATGCTGTTCGGACAATACGAAAAATAAAGGCTACTAACATTTGCCAGAAAATTTTTAATATTTTTGGTATCGATGGAGCAAGACGGTGACCTGAAAAAGTACAGAAAACATATATATCTTAACATATCGAAAACATACGTAAAATGGCATATTTCGTTACAATGTATTTTTATAGAAAAAGCATGGTTTACATTTAAACTATACTCTTTAATGTTGACCTTGGCGCATCTATGAATTTTAACATAGAAAAAACTGCTCTCTGGTTATGCTATGATAATGCCGTAAGACGAAGAATTAACATCCGCAACATCCCGACAAATTTTGAAATCACAAAGTATAGTTGCTTTGAGATGAAAAATAATGATTAAACATCGGAATCTCAAAATCTGACTTTAAATAATTATCAAAAAATTTAAAAAAACATTTTCGATGAAAGAGCTATTAAAATAAAACCGTTCTCGAGCGAATGTCAATCTAAAAATGTCATCCCAATTTTTTTAAGCTATATTATATGAATATAAAGATGGTAAGCCCTTCACGCCTTAACTACTTTATGTTTTCGTAAGAGAATATGTGACAAACTCACTTAGGACAAATGAATTAAAACCGTATCTTATCAATGCAAGCGGCGTATAAAAACCTAGTCTAGTAGCTGTTTCTCGGTTCCTTGAAAAAATTTTATAGAGAGCGAATAAAAATATTGGTCGAAACCGAAACAGAGGCTTAAGACAAATCTAGTTAACACAACACATTAAACTCGTGTGCCTTTGACGTTGCTGTTATAATAAAGTTAAGGCATTTAAAACGATGATAAGTGGCTAATCCTAAGCAGTGAAAAAAATGTCGGTTCCAGGAAAAGCAACGAAACACTAGTTTGTTTTTTTTCAGTTTTCGGTCACTGTAAAAACAATTATGTGATTATAATATATATATATTTATATATTTAACATTTTTCAACGCTTCAAATTTGGCAATTTCATTTAGTGTAACGGAAAAACATATTTACTGTTTCGTAGTCAAAATGGAATAGCTATTCAAAATCGCTCAACGTTACGCAGTATTAAATAACGTCTTGAAATTCATGATCTCGGACAAAAATGTGTGCGCACAGTTACATACACACAAACTCTTTTTTAATGTGTCTTTCCTATCTATTAAAAAAGTTTCTAACTACAACTGCAGTTGGTTCACTTAAAATTTTAAATTTGTCATAATTTAAAATACTATACCACCTCAGAAACATATAAGGGTGTATTCAAACTGCGTCAGATCGACACTATATGATTTGTAGTAACGTTGCGTTCAATGCATTCTTACCCGATTTGACCCAATCGTATACTGTGAGTACGTAGTGTGTATTCTATTCACAGCCTCATTACCCGATTCGGATTCGATAAAATTGTGCATTGTTTAACGGATCGGATGCAATAGGAGTACTCTATAATACTGTAAAAATCGGATAGGATCGAATATGACTTAGAGCAAACAGGACCCAAAGTCTCCGTAAATATCAATGCAATTAATTTTGCTCGTTTTTATCTGTGCAAGATTTACGTCAGGAAATTAATATTAAATATATTTTCATTCAATGAACAGTGTACTCACAGTAATGTTGCCCGAATTTAAACTATCTTAACTCACAAGCTACTAAACGATGATGTATTATCTCCCATAAGAGAAACGCATGACACTTTATTGTATTATAATTTAACGAATGTTAGATATCACGGGCGTCTTCGAGCTTACCTCTTAATTTTTATTTGTTTAAAGCTCACGAACCAAAACTTTGTGATAGGTAGGTCAGTTTTTAGCGGGTGTAAGCTGGACACACTGCTTTTTGAGGTAGTGCGCACCCCAGTTTTTAAAAGTAGGCTGAACCACCGGCATATTTGGAGTTGGATGATCTAATGAGAGTTCCCCAGCATACATCCATAACGTGGCTGGATTCCACCTTCCCCGACGAAAACTAGTGTTAGTCCTAGCCCTGAAAAACACTGTGACTCTGGTGTGCGTCGTAGAAGAGATCCGACCTTCCCGAGCATGTTCTTACCAAAGCAAATTAATGATTAGGGCGGAAACTGACAGCGACATCGAACACAAGTTTTACGTTAAGGTACAGGTATGTGTTGTCATACTCTCAGTCTATACTGTTTGATTATAAGACCTCAAAATAGTGCAAAGGTACTCGTGATAATAATTTCGTTTGCTATGACTAAAAGATGATGTATAATTAGATTTTAGCGGAGATAAGTTACGACAATTACTTCCGGCGATCACTGGTACTTGTCCGAAAGTATCAGTGACACTTTCCAACTAGTAAACGATTACAAAACATGATTGTGCAGATTTACTTCAAAGTTTACAAAAAAAGTATCGCACTAGAGACTAGTGAAGCTGGAAAAGCACGTTGTCGTTAAAAATCTAGCAGTTAAAATGAATTTAGAATCGAGTCGACAGCTTACTAATTTGTAAAATGTGTAAAGTCGAGCCAAACATTTAATAATAAAAATACATAGTTCAAGTTTGAATCTTACTTTTTTTAAACTAGCGATTACGATTATTAGACGTTTATATATTCTAGCGCTAGTTTTACGATCTACTAGGTTTCTCAAAGTAAAAAGCAGTGTGTTTCGGATAATCTGTCTGTACACTTAAAGCTTAGTAGAAATGCTGGTTGTTCAAAGCAAATTTGCTACAAATCTTTCTAGGCTCTAGACTTACTAATTTGCAGTAACGCATGATTTACAGAATGATAAAGCTATTAGATTACGATCATATTCGTGCTAGCTGTGCCAGGTTTCGGCAATACTTGTCAAAATATTTACTCAACAAGAAGTAACGTTTTTATAAATCCGCTATCGGTAAATTAGAAATTTACAACTACTGATCAAGGCAAGTTTGCTTTGTATAAGGGTTTCAACTATAAGAACGCGCAGTAAATAGTCGAATGATAACTTTAGAGCCTTTAGACCAAAATATCTTGATCCAAAGTATACTTTGACGATGCATTGCTACAAAATGCGCGGCGTAAATTAAAGTGACATATTTTGTGCGACGGTAAGTAACACACTTTAACATAAACCAAGAGGTAGTTTAGTATTATAACCATTGTAAATCATCGATATTTTTACATTTTAGACATTGTGATGCAATTCCATTTGTGCTAGTTTACGAGCATCTGTACGTGTTGCAGCGGATTGAACAGCCCACTTTTTAGAAGAAAGTAAACCATCAAATTTAGTTGCTCCCCTATGAAACTTTATAACAGGAGAATCGAATTATACCAAGTTTCTTCTTCACGTAGAATACCCGAAGCAATAACTATCTTGGCTCTGATAGTGCGTTCAACTAACGGAAAAACAAAACCACTGCCTAAAACTAAAGTCAAACCAACGTCAAGTATCGACAGATCATTCCAAGTTCCCTGTCTTTAGCGCGTCACAATCTAAACTTTCCATTACTGCTCTAAGAGTGAGAAATATATTTCGTATTAGTATCAACCAGACTAATGCCCAAGGTCAACTATTTTATACACTGCGCGAAATTACAGTCTGTGGTTGTAACCTGATATAGCTGGGCGGAATTAGCGAAATATTTGCACGGCATCTAATCATAGAACATATTATACATAAAATATTACAAGATTAATTAGGTGCTCATAGGGTGATTAATTCCTTAAGGCTCCTATCACCGACTCTACTTTCCAAGCCACATTTAAATCCTTGAATGCATGGTACCTTCGTGCGCCCAAGGCGCGCGAAAATTTTAATGCTTTTAGCAAAATTTGGTAAAAATGTGGTAAAAATTTCACAAATTGGCAAAAATTATGGAAAAAATTTAGCAAAAATAGGGAAAATTAGCGGGAAAGATTGTCAAAATTTTATCAAACTTGGGAGAAATTTTGTGCTCATAAAAATTTGAAAATTTATCCTCCGATTTAACTTCTAACCCCAGCGAAATCCCGCCGTCGAATCCATCTATATTCCTGCCAAGTCGATGGAAATCGCGCACCTATACATTACTAGCTTTCCACGTACTATGCCAATTTAATTTTGCTGCTACTATATAAATTGGCATATATGGGGGTAAAAAGTCTGCTCTGCGTGATCAGTAAGTGTCTCAGTATCCATGCAAATGCTGACTTATGCTTTAAATATACACGAATAGTGGTTTATGGTTTAAAGCATAGGTGTCTAGGGCGTGTATTGGGAGGTTAAAACCTGTTGAAAACGTAATTTTGGAAAGTATTGGAAAAAAATTGGCAATGAGGAGTTAGTTCTTAAGCAGAATTGTTAGCTTTGACACTCTTTTAGTTGGGACGAAAGCCCGTTATGTGTTGTTGTTGTTGTTGTTTGAGAATCAATAATCTGGTGGAAGTTATTAGCATAATTGAACAATAAAATAATTATTGCTGATTTTTACGTCCACAAGTTGACTGCTGGAATCCCAAAAGTTGTTGTGCGGAACGTATATGTGAGGTCGGATCCTCCTAAGCTATATTATCCTGCTGAATACCTTCCCAGTGCGCAATGCGCTTTGAGATTTTAGGTTTGTGGAGAAAATTACAACAATTTTTAAGTCAAAATCGGTGAAATTGTGGAAAATTGAGGAAATTTTTAGCTGCCCGTGGTATACCCTCTACGCACCTCTTTCCACTCCGCAGAGACAATCTGTCAGCCCGATCCGACGGAACTTGGACACCTATGGTTTGCAATTCCACAAAACTACGTTTTCTGACACAGCTCATATCTATCGCTGTGTCTCATTAATTCTGTGAGCAGTTGGATTTTTGCAAACATAGAAAAGTCATGGTCTGTGTTTAAAATAGACAATTTCCACTTCTATTTTTCCAATTTTATGTAGTTTTTCACTGACGGTTTAAAAGTTGTTATATTATTTCGGCATTATAAAACCATTCAGCACTAATATAAGTACTAATCTCAAACTGTCACGGCACCTACTTGGTTAGAGCATTGAAATAGTAGGGACGACAAGATATCAAATGGCACAGAATATACTTAACATAAAATTATTTAGGACATTAGGTATTGTAAAAAGCTTTGATCAATGCGTATTGTTCGACTTTAGTCCTTTATAAGGATTTTATAGTTAATTGTTTGCTTTCAAAATTGAACGACGAATTATATATTTTTAAACACATTCTGTTGTTATTGGTTTTATTCCACTGGATTTCATATATTTATTACAATTTGTTTTCATTATAATTCACATTAAGTATATAATTAGATTAAAAATAGCCGGCTTAAGTGTTTAAGTTGAAACCTCTTCACGTTGTTCACTGTGTGGCGTATATGTCTAATGTCTTTGCTAAAACTAGGGAGAAAATGATATTTAGTCAAATTCGGATTAGTATAGAAAAATAAAAGCATGGCTAGATGTACGGCTGATTGTCTGGATCCTAGGTGAAAGCGGCAGCGTGTAATAAGTGTATAAGAGTTTCACTGGCACACGTGTGGAGAAAAACTCTACAACAACCCAATAATTGAAGAGCAAGATATATAGGTAGCATAAGCCGTAGTTTAAGCTCCGCATTTTATGTAAAACTCACACTAAACCCAAGATTAAGAAGGAGGCTTCCACATGCCTCGAACACCCCGCTCTAAGCTTTTCGTTGTTCTAAGCAGATACATCATTAACTATTGAATAATACAGAGGCTTTTTCTACACGACCGTTTTTTAACTCACAGTTTTCAGTAGTTGGAACAGGAATTACAGAGCAGTGCAATGGGCTGTTAGTTAGCGGACCTAAGTGGCTCAATTAAGCCGTATCTTTATCAATTCATCTATCGATAATCACATATCATGTTGTTACGGTTAGATTTACAGTTAGCCCTTTCACGCATAGGGTCAAAATTTTGTAACAGCGTACGTTGAGACGTTGTGTTTGGTCTTGTGTTCTTTGTCAGGTTCTTTAAGGAAGCAATCAAAAGCTCCTTAATGGCGCAGCGCCCAACGTGCAAGGCTCTCATCAAAAAATCTTGGTCAAAAACCTGGTGCCGCGGCAAAACTTTACTCAACATTGCGCAAAATATATAATAATCCATATGGAAAAGATTTAAAGAACTTCCAACGATTGTACAATCGTTAACAATGCAACTAAAGTCGAAACGGCACTTGAAGCTTCATTTCCGGGGGTTCTTCGGGTAGCTTCTGGCCGAAATTTGGTCAATTTTGAAGATACAGCGATAATTTTAGAAACATTCGATTCAGCTCAACGAGCTGGTCCAGGAAATGCTCATTCCAAAAAATTGTTAAGTCAAAAATTTTTTTTCGAATTTTTTCAGTTCCCAATGGTACCCAAAGTTTCCGAAAAAATGTTGTGGGTGGATTTTATATATCATTCGAACCGCATTGATAAGCTTAGTCTAATGGTTGTCAAATCAGCGCAATCGCTCCTATTTATATATTTTTATATATTTTACATATTTATATATATTTAGAATATCTTCTTGAACGATTAACGCATCACGTCACTATCACCAACGGAAATGGAGTCTTTTCGTTTAGCCCACCCTCAAGCCGAAATTGGTCAATTTTGAAGATATAATAATTTTGTTTGATTTAACTCAGCTGGAAGAGCTGGTTCAGAACATATTTATTTCACCCACTATTATGACAAAAAAGTTTTCAATTTTCTTGAATTCCCAATGGTGGCCAGTCCCTTTTCAATATTCTTGGGTTCCCAATGGTGGCCAGTACCAATGGCTACTCGGTACACAAAATTTGCGAAATTTTTTTTCGATAAATGTATAATTTTTATGTTGTTCGAACTGAATTGACCAGCTGAGTCGAAATGTGGTAAAATCGGGTCAAGCGTTTCATGGGTTAAGAAGTTCTTTCCATTTATGCGATATCCTAAGCCTTTAGTCTAAGGCTAAATTATTATGGTTGCCATAAAAATGGCTAGAATGGGTGTTAACTGAGTCGAATGGTCTTAAATTATTGCTGTATCTCCAAAAATGACAAAATTCGGGCTAAGGGTGGCTTCTAACAGAAAAGACGCCATTTCTGTTTGTAATTGTGGCGTGATGTGTTAATGGTTAAAGGAGATGTAAGTTATATATGTTATAATAACTTATTGATTTGCGGCCAAAATTTGTCATGCATGATCAAAACTTCCACATGATAGGCAACTTATAACGTTAAACGCCGCAACTACAACCAATTATTTTCCACCTGGGTTAAACGCGCAATATACTAGGCTCGGCAAGCTCAACCCGATTAACCTTAAACATACAGTGCAAGCGTCTAATTTGTAAATCACAACATACACGCAAAATTTTTAATTTAAAATGCGAAGATACCAGAACATAAGAGCATTATGTTTTACCACGGCATCTAATATTCTCAAAATTTAGCCAAGCCCGGTAGTGGAATAAATTGGTTACTCGTAGATTATAGCACCAAATTAAAATTGTAAGGCAGTAAAGGTTATATCACAATTGGAGAACACTGCATCGGTAGTAAGCGGATATGATGGCTAGCTTTAAATGTTTAGCTTCTGATTTCTTCTAAAACCATCTATAATTTTATGTAGTGTGAAACAGCTGACTCAAAATTAGAATAACAAATAAATATAATAAGTCTGGTGCAAAAACTTCGATTTCTAAAAGCTAAACTTTTCTCTTACAAATCACTAAGAAATTTGTTATTTTGTGACATCACCTGTCAATTACTCTGACTACGTGAAATTATTATGCTTAAAGTCTCCGCCGCAGCTTACAAATTTTATTGCTTTCATTTAAACAGATTTTTTGTCGATGGATGTTAGTTTCGGAATCTGTCATAATAGTGTGTCAGACATTCACGCATATATAGCATCCATAATCTCGAGTTTGTAATATGTGCATGCATATAAGGTAAGATAATAACATATATATACATGCAGATATAATAGAGTAATAATCTACACAAAAGCGAACAGGTAGATAATATTACAAAATTCTTGCTTTTCAAACGAGAAGCTTTTAATATCTTATGTCTCAGCGGTGCGACATTTATTATTATTTTATTTCCAAGCATCTATACCTAGTTAACACGTTTCTTAACGTTTAACGGCAATTTTCGACATTTCCGGACTTTATACAAATACAATACAAATACAAATTTATTCAGTTCCTATGGTACATACGAGACTTTATATTTACTGCAGTGTTCTGCTTCTGAAACGCGTTCATACGACTCGAGAATGAGAATTCATTAAGCGTCGTCCACACAGCATGCTTAGTAGCGTTCGCAGAACATTGCCATACATGTGAATTATAAGGTAGAAAATCCACGTAAGGAAATTAATAACTTGAGGGCAGAAAGGGGGTAAAACCTCGCCGCTTACATCTGCCTATATATCCGTAGTATTTTAAAAATGTTATATCAACGTGATTGAGTAGTACTCAAAATTTTTTCATTTTGATTTTAATGGCCATATCGTAATATATATTTGTGAGTCAGTATTTATTAGCACAAAGATAAATAATCTGATATGGGACAGTACCGCGATTTATCAACTATAATTTTCTATCGTATTTTAAATTATTTGCAAGATCTACTTTACCTAATAGTGTTTTAAACACTTTTGAATTTGAAGCCGTAACTAAAGGTATTCCGTCTATTGTTGATGGTAAGGCATTCCAATATTTTATTACCAGCATTGGAAATATATGGTGCAGTATGTTGGTTCTGAACGCAGGTTTATATATCCTGCAATTGTGGCCACGGGTTCGCATTTAGGTAAAATAGCGGATAGTTTTAAAATTGAATCGTATTCATTGTTGATAAATTTAAAAATTGCGATAAGGTCGAAATGTAGTCTCCTTATCTCAAGTGGCTCTAGGTCAAGAAATATTAGTCTTTCATTGTACTGCGCTGCAGTAAGCGCGCAACGATCATATAGACGCCTTGTGTAGCGTTGAATGCGCTCTATGATATCGATATCCTCAGAATACACAGGTGACCAAACGGGAGACGCGTATTCTAGTAATTTCAACGTGATGATCAGTTACCGTTAAAATATTCTAAATTCAGTTTTCACTTAGTATTGTGATTTATAATGTATAGGTTGTCAGCGAAGAATCTAAACTAAATACAAACTAAGATTTTGTTTATGTTACAGCCGTTGTACCATTTAGTTCTTAATGAAAACGTACATAGATGAAGACTAGACGCCTTTAAGGGCTGAGGTTTTGCAGACTCCGGCCATTCTTGCGGTTATGCTCTCTAACGAGCATATGTTTGCTGCATACCTCCCCTGATACAGAGCAAGTGTAAATGTGTGTTCACACGCTCAAACTTTTTACTAAAATTTTGTTCAAAATTTGACGGAATTTTTAACTAAAAATTGCGATATTTCAAAACTTTAGATCAAAATTTGAGATCAGACTTTTCAAGTAATAAATCTTGTCGGTGATTGGCTACAGAAATATCCTTCAAAAGTTTGAACAGTGTTCACACATTCAAACTTACCTAAAATGCAAAAAAGATGCTTTCAAATTTTGTTCAAAATATGATCAAAATTTGAGCTCAAATTTTGATGAAAATTTGAACAAAAAGTTTGAGCGTGTGAACACGCCTTTAATTATATTCGTAAATGACGTTTTATTGCAAAACATAATTTAATGCCGTAGTACTATGAGCAATGACGTTTTTACTTTCTTGGAAATTTGTTGCTCTCCTTTGCAATCTAACGTCCGTAGCAGTAATAACAACTTATTTAGATAGTGTCAAGCAATTGTGTGTTTTTAGTGTTTGTCAAGTGAATGAAGCTAAGATGCTGACAATTATGTCAAATTTTGCCGAAAATTGACTGGTACGTACCGTTAATTACTGCGTGGATATGTATTACGGAACCAATAAAGTAAAAACTTAGAATATTTTCGCCGCCGCCATGAATCTTTTAGACATAGTGACTTGTTAGCTATAATTTCGCCAAAACATATTGCTAAACACTTATTAAAAATTGAGCATATTGCCGTGTTGTTATCATAAAAGTGTTGTTAATGTTTTTTGCTCGGTGCAACAAATTTTTTTAATTCCTTTTAAAATTCGAGATGACTAGGTTTCTTTGTAGCACTAAGAATGCCGAGCCATACTGGCTTTGATAATTGCCGATCACATTGCTTTGTTTATTAAATATTTTTTTTCGCAATGGATATAATTTTTTCAATTTAATAATTCTACAATAAAATTCAAATGCCCATTTTTTCAAGTTATTAGCTGTCAAGTGCTGCTATGCAGCATTTATCTTTGATCAAGTGTGTAGATTTGTTGTCCAAAAAACCTATAGAATTTAACCGTAATCAATATTTGACAGGATATTTTAGTTACTCCAAGGAAGGAGATGACAAAAATGATGGCCCCCTCGTGGATCGTATGAAGACTAGTGAATACTAATTATTATATTTCTATTTACAAGGGTGCATTAGCGAAAAGTATGTCACTTGCCAGCACTCATATTTTAGTCGGTGTTTGAAGCCACGGGCGTTTTCGGTCTGACGTCCAATTTCTGGGAGGGGGGTCGTCATGCACATATCTCCATGTCAGACCCCTCCATCTTCAGTTTTAGAGAAGGATATCTCAGATCCCAAGTTTTTTTGGGAGGGGGTCGGTTGAATAACTGCGACCGGTTCAACCGACACTCTTTAAACGATTCCGCCCGACCCCTCTAAAACTCTGGGCTGCGCATGATGACCCTCCAGGAGTGGCCCAAAATGCCTGTGTCATCAAACACGGGTTAACAAGTGACACATTCCTCCCTAATACAGTCTTGCTATTTATTATTAGCATTTATTTATTTATTTATTTATTTATTTATTTATTTATTTATTTATTTATTTATTTATTTATTTATTTATTTATTTATTTATTTATTTATTTATTTATTTATTTATTTATTTATTTATTTATTTATTTGTTTATTTATTTATTTATTTATTTATTTATTTATTTATTTATTTATTTGCTGTTCATGTTTCTTATATTATTATATTAGTCGATGTGCTACATTATTTTTATTCCATGTCTATATACACATTTCAAGTCGTATCTTATTCGGCTAATTACCGACAACTAATGTAAAATGCTAGATTTGTATATATATATATACATACATGTTTTAGATGCCACAGAGTGTTACAAAAAATTAATCAATTTCTATGCCTTTCGCTCGGGCGTTGAATTTTATGATCATAATTTGACTTTGGAAAGTTTGCAATATTCAAAATACGCACTAAATTTTAATATCGGCGTCATCAACATAATATAAAGTAGTTTGATATGATTATTGAATGCAGGTTCTAAAATTAGTGCTAAAAATGCGTAATAGTAGATAACACACATCAGCAAAGCGCAAAGCGAACATGCCATATTTAATAGGGTTAAATTCATATAAAGTAAAACCCGATCCGTTCCGATAAGATCCCATTCATCCCATTTGAACGCTTACTGCGTATAGAGTATTCACATTACATCTGATGATAGAGCATGCATAATTTTATGATAGCCGAATCGGATAGTGTGGCGTGAAAATATATACACGGTTTACTGTAAGCGCAGAATTTTATCATGCGTCGTATCAGGTGCAGTGTGACCACAAATCAAATCGCATCCGATTGGAACTCGAAGCCGACGCATCGGATCGGGGACAAAGTAATCACGACTTTGTTATTGCAAGTGTTATTAAACTTTTGTGCAAACTGACTAATATTTGACTCACAGTTCTGTTTACCTTGCTGCTGCTGCTAATCAAAGGAATGGAACAGAATGTTTTTGCATGTCTTATTTACGTCATAGGTTGCAGATTATCTAATGTAGTCAATGCGGATCACGATGACTAAATTTGAAACAAAATTGAAATTCTACCTATGACACAGGAAAGCTGTCAAACATTCCAGCTGCACGAAAGTAGAATGTGCGAAACAGTGGTTGCTGACGCACTGCAATCAGCACTTAGTGTGTATGGTGCAAACATTTAATATTGATACCTCGCAATTGTGAACGATTCTATAAAAACACCAGCATCTATGCATATTTACAATATTTTAAAATAAGTTGTTGATAAAAAGTGCACTACCGATCAATATATCTTAAGCTGATAAACCCTTTTAGGTTGTGATGACATCATAATTGGTTCGAACCCTAGTAGTTTTCAGCTCGTGGCAATGTCCATACAGTTATCTTAATCATGACATTATCATATATACGCACATATGTCGTAGGAGGTATGATCATTGAGAACTAAAAATCATGTCACGCAACTATTGCGACATTTAGTCATACAATTTTAAGTGTATGCAAAGTAAGTTAGATAATAATTGATATAAGCTAACAAAAATATAAATATATTGATTAATACTGCTGTTGTTGTTCTTGAAAAACTAATTTTTAAACCTCATTGATTTATATAGAGAAGACTGTAAATAAAATTCGGGTATTCTTCCAACCAAATGTGTGTTTATTTTTATGATTAATGTTGTACATAATATGTCTGAAAATCAAAATTATTATGAACACGCCTCCTTCAGTAACAGCTCATTGTTCGACAAATATTATAGTTGGACACTGTTTGAAAATGTTTAATTTTAAATATGTATTTAGATTTCTGATCCGTTTAAATGTTTATATACTAAATATATATAATTATGACTCCATATTTTTCAAATTTTAACATGTAATTTCAAAATAATGCCTTTCTAGGTCCGCTTATACAACGAATAGTTTATGAAATGAAAGAATGGTAATACAACGAAGACAGCCGTTGTATTTTCAAGTACCATCGCTGTCCCTTTACCGCAGTAAATACGCGAAAATACATACATTATTTCTATATTTAAGTTAACAACCCTATAGAGAAGCATGATTACATATAATACTAATTTGTAGGAAATAAGTAGTCTCCCAGTTACGCCTTTGACTATTTTTTGGCTATGTTCAAGCTAAAGGTACACTGTAATGCTGACTGCCCAGACGAAATTCTAATTCGTTTCTAAGCCATATCAAGCGGCGCTTACTATAAGTCAGTTTTTTATTAAATAACTAGGCTGCAGGATCTCATATTCAGCAATTTCAGCTCGTTTTTTGCCGTTTTAAGTGTCGTTTTCACAGTAGTTGGACGAAAACAATTGATATATTTAAGACTATAAATCAGTAAACAATTATCGCATTACAAAATTGTATAAAGCTAACCATCTATTTATTTACTTAAATTTGGCAAAACTGCGTTACAGTGTGGAATAACCGTTCCACTCCCAAACAACTCTAGTGTTTCTGCGAAATAATATGTGACAGAATTTGTAACAGTACAAATCACTATTACGGCGAAGGCTTTTGGTATCAATTTACTGAACCTGGGCGTGCTTAATAAAGTTAGGCAGTAACCCCACAGACAACACTCTTGAACAATATGAATTGAGCAACTCTAGTTTCCCGAATTATAGTTGTCTGGATCTATGTCGACGGCTTAGACGCTTAATCCATTGATATTATTGTTATTTTGATAGCTGTGTCATGTTTCGGAAGGCATATTCTACGCTATCGCTTCTTTTGATATTACTCCGCTTGTGATATTACTCGCATCGCTACTTCCCCGAATTAAAATTGTCTGAATCAATTTTGAAGGCTTATGCGCTTAATCTATTACTATTATTTTGATAGCTGTGTCATGTTTCGCAAAGCATATTCCACGCTATCGCTTCTTTTGATATTACTTCACTTTCTGACTTCCACTTCACAGTAGCTAAGCGTAAAGTCAAGCATTTGAACAACTTGAAGATACAGACACATTTTCAATTTAGAATCTGTCGTAGTGTCAAATTCAAGCTAACAGATATATAATTTTTAACTCTTTATATATCTTAAATAGACTGGTATATTTTATTATCTATATTTAAGTCAACAGTCGCTGTCTGAAACGCTGAAAATACTTGTTTCGGCTGTTCTTTGTTCAGACGAAATTGTATCATTTCATAAATATGCCAGCGAGGTTTAGGATTTCAAGAAACATTCATTTTATATACAAGGCAGAAAGGCGCGTTTCTACTTTTCGCGTTCAAACTTAACACAGGCTAATTTAGTCTGTTGCGGTTGATGGCGTATGAATTATATGCAGTAAAATACAGTTGTGACATTGAATTTTCGTTTTCTATTCGCTTTCGTAACGATAAAGATGAGGACAAGTAAGAGTAGTAGCGTATTGACTCATATATTGTGGTATTCCAGGCGTGGACTTCTGACTCATGCACTTTGTTGAAGTATTTTAAAAAATAATGTGGCTCGCAAACATGAACAAACCGTGACGGCGTTCATAAATATAAATACATTGATAATTTGTTATAGTATTTGTAACACCGTTTATAAAAAAACAAATGGAAGATTGCAAACAACACAAAGGTGCAGCTGGCAGACAATTACAACTATACAGTAATGTCAAAAATTTTATGATATAGTCTACACCAAGTCCAATAGCGTACCCAGGATTTTGATGACGTTGCCATAATACGAATTAACGATTGGAGACAGCGATTTAACTTGCTGCTCTTCACTGATTTACTCCCATCTTGATCTCACCAGTAGATTTTGAAAATCGTGGAGGGCGGGCCTTGCCCTTCCCCGCTCGCTACGCCAATGAGCGTGTCACTGCTGATATAGCTATCAGTGGTTAGCGCAGGTTGCATGCAAACAAGTCATCGAGATTCGATTTGCCGCTTCAACTATAGTTGTTTCAGCATTGAACTAGGTAGTAATTAATTGAGGAAGTAAGGGTTTATAATGATCGAAGAAACAATTAAAACGTTCAACGTTCAACTTTTATTTCACGGACAGCAAAACATGGATTTTATAGCAGTTTTAATGCTGTACTATAAAATATAGAACGTAAATTAATCCATAACGAAGTGTGCGCTATTATCACCCACTGCGAAATATTCCGGAGAGCAATGTCATAGCACGATGGCTTGTGACAATAATTGCATGCTTTAATTGCAAATAATTTTTATTGGGTTGCCTTTGATATTTGTTCAACTGGTTTTCTGATTAGTCCAGATTAGTATTCAACAAAATAATAAATGTAATCATTCAGTGATGCTTCCAGTACTTTGTTAACGAATGGAACCAGTGAAGATTTTTTAACATTTTTGAGAGCACCCTAAAGCACATAAACACTTGCTGAAACATCATAAGACTCTGCGAAGTAGCGAAGACTTTTTCATGCTATAGCGTAGTATATATTTTTAACAAAGCTTGCGCTGGAATCAAACCTTTGAAGCTATGAGAAACTAGTCACAACTGATACCAATAATTAAACGATTCTGCCGACAAACATTTATTTATTGACGGAGGATCTTTGCCAAGCCAAATCTAACTATGTGACAACTGTTCCTACATACCTAGCCGTCCTAACAAACAAGAAAATAGTTATATGAATTGTTTCTTTTACTTACAGCATCATAACTGTATTCTTCATCAGATGAAACTTCCCGAAGCAATACGTAACTGAACGAGCGCTACAT
>JASANE010027208.1:0-44161 GCA_030248225.1 Trileptium ribeirensis
CATGATAGCAAAAATACATCAAATCTATGTTCTAGTTTTCACGTGTTGGCGGTCATTCGAAAAAAATTGACTGGGCTAGCTCTATTGGTTAGCTGCTTGTGGTTGTCATAAAATGTATTCTAAACCACAGAAGCTTTTGCAGGGGTAATCTTTGTGACCAGTTGTTATTTTTCCAGGTTTTTCAGTTCTGTTGGACGACATATCGAAAAATGAGGTTGACTAGTTTATAGCTTGACTGGCTATATATTTATCATAGCGATTTTAAGGGAATTGTTCTATTTTATCTTTGGTAATTATTTATGCAGCGAGGATGGAGGCATTTGCACAAGGGAAAATGATATTTACTAGACGGAAAAAGAAACCCCGTGCACGCTCGACAAAAGATTTTATTATACTTCAGTATTGGAAAAATGTTGTTTTTTATTATAATTATGTAGTAGTGGTCAGCCAGGGTATTGGAAAAATGCTTTAGATAAATGGATCTTTAGGTATTTTGGAAAAATGCTTTTAAAAATAATACAGTCACTAAAATGACACAGCCTATAGGGGAAACCCCAGTTGTGTACGGTCATGAACAAAAATAAGAGCATAATAAACCTTTGCGAAAGCGACCGACCGTGGACGCAAACGAATATTATAACATTCTTTACAAACGAACTTAATCGTAAACGGAGTGTATGTGTTTGTGCACGAATAGTTTTGCGGTTCGTTTACGAACTAAAACACAAACAAACGTTGTTGAGTTAGTTTATTGCACTTATTTTTGTACGTGACTGTACCTGTCATGCTGCAAATTTCATCCGGAATAAATGTTTTTATCGTGCATCTAGTCGCTAAAATCACCCCTGGACAAGAGTATGAAAGGTAAACCCCTGCTATTACCATTTTGTTACATTATTGATTTTTTCAAATGAGATGAATAACAAGAATTCCTGATAATGCATTCAGTCGCTAAAATGGCCCTGAACTAGGTTAAGGAAACCATTGGAACTGTATAAATATTTTTTGTTACAGTGACCATATACTTAACATAGGCTATAACGTGGAAGTTAATGGCATCGTTAGTTTTATCTTTTAAAATTGAAAAACATGGGTTTGGGGCTGATTTTTATGATAAAGTTTAAGTTAATAAAAATCTCGTGAGCAAAATTAGTGTTTTTGGGAGTGGATGAACGCCATTTATTTTCACTAAAACGATCAGAAAAAGAAAAATTGGTAATAATTGTAGTAGGACAGTGATCTTAATAAATGAAATTTGGCTAGTTTATGTGAGTATATATATGCGTGACAATATAATAGTTATAGATCATCAAATATTATAATTTTAAGACCTGAAAGTGTCAGGATTAATTATTTTTGTGCTTGGAGTGTAAATAAAAATTAGATGTTTGCAGATGAACGCGTTAATACTTCGTGTGACGTTGTAGTAACCGTAGATCATAAAATTATTATTTTTAACCCTAAAATTTATTTTAGCAAGATTATATGGTTTCTGGGTCCATAATGAAAAATTACAACTATGTTTCATGTTCCACCTAGGCAGTAATGTAAGTTTGAAGACAATGGCTGTTTAACTGGCTATAAATTTTTCTGTTACCTAGCAAGATATAGCTCAAACCACCTAATTTTTTCTATTTCAGCGGAAGAGTGGATGGGTTTGGCTCAACTACATGTATTATTAGAAATGTTTATTATTTATGTCATTTGAAAAATCAATAATGGGGTTGTAAGTAATTAATAACTACATAAGTTTGACATTCCAAGCATTGTCCAGGTGTGAATTTAGCGACTGGATGCACGATTAAAACATTTGAATACGAATGATATTTGCAACACGGCAGCTATAAACACAACAGGGGTTTCACCTATAGGCTAGTCCACCGTCACTTTAGCCACTGCAATACTTTTAAAAGCATTTCCCAAAATATCTAAAGTTCCAATTAGCCAAAGTATTTTTTCCAATACACTGGCTCTCGCAATAATTTCAGTTTGACCACTAAAATGGTATAATGTTTATAACCATTGTTATGCTCAACAAGAAACCTCCAGCAAAATTTTAGTTTCGTTATGTTAGTGATCAATTATTATGGCAAATGTCGTTCTCAGCTGAACGAACACGCTAATAGAACGCACAGTTGCTTCCTTTACATGTCTCTTATATATTGTTATATTGGAGCTGTGCGATTTCAGGTATTTTGGCGGCAAAGCCCGTAACCATTGGGAGGGTGTTGAGTTACAAAACTTAGCTCCGTTTCTACGACAAAATCACGATCGTCATCAGGATAGCTCAGCGAACACAACAGCAGCAACTGACAACAATAACGTTGAAGAATGTGTTGTGAATGTTTAGAATTACAGAGTGATCTATCAATGTTGTAAATAGTTTCATTTAGTTAAGCGTTAATATTATTTTACAAAATCTCGGTGATACTGTTTGTTTTTTAGTGTAAAATTATCTTTATTCTATCCTTATAGATTGGGTTTTTGTGGTGCTGACTATAATATAAAAAATAGTAGCCAACAATTATTTTTTTAATTTAGATGATATTCGAATGAGCCGCGACCTTTGAGTACACACACTTCCTGTTGCATGATTATAGTTTAGATACAGCACACATTTTCGGTGTATCAACTTAATATTTATATCCGTTTTTTAATTATTCTAGTCGAGCAGATTTAAAAGCGATAACGACAACAAAATTCAAGTACAGTACCTACTCGAATTGACTGCTAATCGCACCATATTTTAACGTTGGAAACGCGCAGTCATTTCTGATGCGTACTGTAAAGTCGCAATAGACTCGATGGCCAGCAGCGATTCGTCTGAATCGTTGCAGTGGCCGTTATAGAGGAACATGGTATGTACTGTCGAAGTTTGAGCGAGCCTCGAACGCGCTGCGAAAAAGCGAGTAGTACGCCCTCAGAATTCGAAAGTATCGAAATTAGTAATTTTAGAACCATTTTTAACGAGCGAGTTGCTAGCCAGCCACAGTCATTTTTAGCGAGTACTGTATAATTAATGTTAATTAATTTTACATAATTTATTGGCATTATTTAATAATTAAGTTAAATAGATTGCCGATCGAATGTATGCAGAATAGTAGACGTTTTAGTTTTTAATATTGTTAAATTTGCCGTTTAAGCGTTTTTGTTCTATATTATAACTTTGGAATCTTAATAACCTTGTACTTGTTGGGGGAAATATACATACATTACGTTCTTCTCATAAATTTTTTTTATATTTTTCAATGTAAATTTTAAAATTTATTAATGTTTCGACGATCACGTATTATTTAATACTAAGACGTACGGCTACAGACATAAAGTTAATGGCTGTTTGGAATCCAAAACTCTATTACGGAGTATTTCCGCTGATGATTAACCACTGTGCAGATGAAATACATAATCAGCCTAAAACAGATCTCCTATGAGACGCTGAACCATTGACTAGTGGATAATACTACCACGATGTCCATTAATAAACGGAAATAACGTCAAAATTGTAAGAAAAAGGCTACGTGACAATTTACAAATGGGTATGTCCAAAATGTCACTCAGCTACAATTTCTGTTTTAATATTCATGGACCATGATATTTTATAAGCAATTAATATAGTAGAATTACCTAAAACATACATCTGTATGTTTGTAAGCACTCCACAAATATCCTCAACTACGGTTGGACCTTTAGCGCACTAAATTAGAGAAAAATACACAATTTTGTACCAGTCCACAGTTTTATAGAAAATAAACTTAACCAATTATTTTTCCTTCAAAGATTTAGTCAGTGTCTTTTATTACGAATTTCCACTAAGTTATGTATTATAATCTTGTGACATATAATGGCAAAATATTACATAGCTAGGCATGAAAATTCTGATTTTCTGTTTGGCGGTTTTTCTTTTTGTTTCTTTTTCAATTGTTTTTTGTTTTTTCCTTGATCATTAATGTCCAGTTTTTACGGTAGTTGGGAATTCGCTAACCTAGGCTCTTAGTATAAAAGTTTCATTTTCGTGGTCAGCAATCCAGCTTAGCTAATGGGCCAATTTTCCAAAGATCTTAGGGCTCCTGATGTATCTTAAATCTCAATCCTTGTTTTATGGAACTATTTAGCGTTTCGGGTCACGTAGCTAGTAATCGTCGGCCATCTAATTATACTTGATTTGTCATCCTGTTGCTTATGTTGCTTTCAATAATCTGACTATTTTCGGACAACAAGGCATTTTTGCTAACAGTAGTGTCACGTACAGAGCAGGGTAACATAATAAATTAATAGTGCATGTGCTATAAACTGGGTATCACCCTATACGATAAACTGTCGCACTAACTGAAAGATATTGCGTTGCTTTCTGCGTGTCGTATTGCTTCTCGTACAGTTCCTCATTTCTAATATGGGTCGTTGTAATCAGCTTTTAGTAATTTAGGCAATATTTGTATATTACTAATAAGTGATAGATCAATATATCCAGTTTAATTGTTGTGTAGATATGGAGTGAAATAGCTATAATTTTTAATGGTTGTCATGTCATATGGATTTTTCAGTATAAAACGTCTTTAAACATGGGTGTCCAAGGTTCGTCGGCTAGGGGGATGACTGGTTCCGATGGTGGGGGTGGGTAAGGTTGGCAACGAAATATATATGTATATGAAAAATCTGCTAAAATTTTATGCGTGCGGGTGACAGCGGTTCGATCCTTAGGGAGTATACTCCTACCAGCTCTATGGACACGTATATCTTTATGCATTTTGTTAAAACTTTGGGCTATGAATTAATTTATTTTACTG
Source organism: Trileptium ribeirensis (assembly GCA_030248225.1). NCBI lineage: Eukaryota > Metazoa > Nematoda > Enoplea > Enoplida > Thoracostomopsidae > Trileptium > Trileptium ribeirensis. Next base: position 4,785 of record JASANE010027208.1, read on the forward strand.
CCGTAATATTTATAGCCTTATGATCTGCTTATACAGTACTCGCCAAAAAAGACGGTCACATATCCAGCGAGCGAGTGGCTCTCGATATTTCGAAACTATTTAAATTAATAGCAAATTCTATTTTTAGAGCAAATTTATTTCGAGCGAGTCGCAAGCGAGCGAGCGACAGTCATTTTTGACAGGTACTGTAGTAATTCAAGCTTTTTGTGCCTTCCGGTGTTACTTTAGCGCCTTGTATTGCTTACTGGTTTTGTGTTCTCTCTATACTATTTATGTTTATTACCGGGCGTAAAATATAGAGCAGTGCAACGTCGTTCTATTGAAACGCCCCCTGGCGTGTGAGGTAGCCTATAAAATTTACAAACTATTTACTGCCTCTGCTATAATTTTTATCACGTCTCCCGGAATATTTGTTTTTTTTACTCTTTAAACATGGGTTCTTAAAAATTTGTAATGATCTTCTGAAGAGAGTCAAATTATTGTGGCCTTTACTTATTTCCTTTATTCCCAGCTATCGCTAGTCCTTTAATCAGCTAAATTTGAGGAAATACGCAATTTTTGTACCAAATCTACAGCTTTATAGAAAAGATGGGCGACGTATTATCCCTGTATGTATCAATGTTTAATACGGATTACCTTCCCCGCTGTCATATTTCAAGGTGATAAACCATTTTCTATTTCGCGCTATAGTTTTGCGTATTTTATACTTAACCCTTATTGTTATAATAGTCGAATTTATATATATACGATACCAAAAACCAACTTTTAATCAACTTTTAAACTTTGCTGCAAAAGTTGCTTTCTCTTGAATAAATTTGGTATCACATGAAACAATCGCAATTGTCTAGATTTTGCTTCGTTCGAACAGAAATTTGCTTTCATGCCGCACGAAATTTCGTTGCAACCTATATTTAAAGGATTTACATGAATCTTAGACGTATACCTCTAATCATTTAAATCATAAAAGTTATAAATTCATTTTTTACATTATCGTATTGCTACAATAATTTAGGAAAGTGTAAATAAGTACAATATAAAAATATCATTAAGCCAAAATCAGGCCCAAAGCTCAATTGGTAAAGCGCTATACTATCGATCGTTACTTTGTAAGTTCAGGACCGAGCCAGGGTGGCTCAGCCTTCCATTCCGGGGTCGGTAAAATTGAGTAGCATACCTCCGAAAATGACCGATGGCGAGGATGCCACTTGTGGTTCCAGTTACCGCTCTATATAAATATGTCAGGGAATAGCCGGAACAAAATTTATGTGTAGTAAAACAGTTTAAGGGAGAAACGACGGTGCTGTGGTTATAAATTGCACTAAAACAAATTTTACAATTTAAACTTAATTTATTGCGATGACATTACTGTCTCGGGAATATTGGGGACGCTGAAGAAGCTAAAATTGTTGATCAAGATATCATTGTTTTGGACTCCCAGCGGAAATATACCTTCCGCTGTACAGGCTTGTGTGCACTGTGTCGAAATGAATGTTCTTGTAACGCATGGAGCGTAGACTAGACTAGTTCGTTCTGTCTCCAGACGCCTCCCATTTACTAGACATAGAGTTGTTACATGAAATTTGAAATTATCGGTTTATGCGGTTCCAAAATAAAGGAAGTTATATATATATACTATAATTTTCTGGTCAGTGTGCGCAGACATTGTTTAGGCTAGCGTTGGGTAATCAGTGTCTGTCAGCTAGATGATTATAAGGATGATTTCTTATCAGAATTCTATAAACAATAAGGCAAACTGTAATACTATTCGCACAGTTTCTATAGATTTCATTACCAAGAACGCAGTTTCTGATTGCGTTGCATATTATGTTACTTTACTCAATGCAGACCGATTTACAAAGTTTACAAGTGCACGGGCAGGTACTTGACGCTATTATGTTACCCGAGCGTACAGCTAAGTACTTCGAAATAATCTATACTCTGTTGTCAAATTGGACCGGTGTAATTCTAACATACAGCCCAGACTTATGATTGGGTAAAACAGCTGATGGAAGCATCTACCTAGCTTTTTTTAACAAACTGCTGCAGGGTCACGATGAAAAATTCTTACCGAAATTATGTATCTAACTTGTTTCTAAAATTGTTTCTTTTGTTTGGTTGTATTGAAACTTGGTCGTTGTGTACACAGCGTATGTTTGGACCAGTTGAAGCAAAAAAACATGAAAAATTTGTAAAATGGAATTTCGATTCGGTATGCTTTTGGCCAAAACCGGTACATATTCCAGTTACTCCCCGATATATATATTGTAAATTTATATAATTGTACCAAGATGTTAATTTTTATCGTATAGTAGCTCATGTACATGAAATATTTTTGTGTTTAATTGGATATTTCTATTTATTCAGTAAATTTCTAGAGCACATCTTTGGTTGAGCGGGATAGGCATGATATCAGCTGCGTATTTTTTAACAAGTATATGCATGGGAGCCGCACAAGGATTGGGGACAATTTCTGGGCACGTGGTTAGATGTATTTGCGGGACTACATGCACTACAAAAATCATTGCGCAAAATGGATTCTTCGTGGTGCCTAGCTTGATTTTAACGACGGCCAAAGATGCTCGGAATGAGCCAAATCTCGCTTATCTGCAGTGTCCATAGATGATTAGAAGCAATTTTGTTTGTCATATACTAACCTTTAGTCTAAGTAGTGCTGCTATACAACAAGTTATATAAATGATCAGTAATCAGGGAAGCACAGTTGTTTTAGAAGGTGGGACGGTACAATAATTTTGCACGTAATTCAATATTTACCAAATAACAGAAACGTGTACTGCATCGTTTACCTTAAGTGTGCAGCACAGTCTGCCACGGCTCTATAGCCATGCTTGGCTAGCCTCGATCAGCCAGCGTCACATTTTTGGACCGAGCTACACTCTGCAAATATATGTAGCTAATTGTAAAGTGAGGCAGATAAGTTGTCGAAAGGGCCGGAATCGGCTCTAAAAGCTAGACATTTATGACTACAATGGAAAATAGCTAAAAAAATAGAAACTGATGATAGTTATGGTTATATGTTCAATTTTAATGCATGAAAAAGCATGTTTTACATAGCTAGTAGGTTGGCTTGCAAAAGGCGCTTAACCAAAAATTTTGAAAATAGCAATATTGACGTATATATTTATTTTGCCTGAATTTATGCGTTTTGCTTTTAATTACTACTAATCTTGCATTTTTGGGCCTAGAGCTAAATATTTCGATCTAACACATTCTGCTAAAGTGAATGTACTAAATATTTTTAGTAACCCATCCCGGCTATCAAACCCAGAGACATAGCCACTCCCGGTCCGTACAAACATACTAGCATAGCTTAGCCATTTGTTTTATTTATTAAGGGTCGGATGTGGCTGTGCGTTTTTGTCACTATTCGTAATTGGCTGTGTGACAGAATTCGGCCCTAGATGCATACATCTTAAGGTATTTAATGATGCATATGATCGGTTTTTCGGCGAAACTTAAACTGTTATAGATGGGTTACCAAATATTACTAAGTGTGTTGGTTAGACCCTGCAACTGCGCCATTAAACGTTGCGTGTTAACACAGAAAATTCATTGACTGAAGATTGATCTATGACAAATCCATTCATTCCTGCACTAAGGACTGTTGTAGCTACTCGATTTTGCAACAAAGTTGATGTGCAAGCTAGTGATACTTGTGAGAGTAGGAACCACATTGCACCGGGTATGCATGCGGCTGGGAACGTCTCTTTTATAAACAGTTAATTGCAAACATTTGGAAGTTGATCCGCCAGTAATCGAGTGCGGTAGTGGGTAAATCTCTTTTGCTAAATGCTTATTTTTCTTAAATAACTGTTTGCTAGTTCACGAAACTTTATATCGGTGTTTCCGCAATAATTTAATCGACTTCAAATCCTACTGCGAATTCCGGATGTTAGACGATGGACAGGAACAACAGCAAGCAAAATTAACTGGATAAAGAATGCGGCATTTCGCTGTACAAAGGCAAGCTTAGGCCGAGTTGAGCGCAATTTAAATGCAATTTATCGAAAATTTTATGGAAATGTTCAGCGTTTGAGCATCTAGTCGTCGAAAACATTCGTTTCAGCAAAGTCGTCGGGAGATTTTTGGCACAGTTCTACCTGTTTCAAGTATAAGTGTAACCTCATGTCGCTCGTCAGTGGTGCGAGTCCTATTGCTTCTGTTCATTACATGATGGATTTCGACGCCGATGCAGTAAATGAAACGGGGCGAGCTGAGCTTTCATAGAAGGCGCTAGTGAGAAAAATCATGAAAATTTTTTGTCTGTTTTTGCAGCTCATAACTCATGGGCGCATGGATTTCGATAATTTTTTGTTTGATTGCAAAAGTGACAAAGATGTGCCCTTCAGTCGAAAACAAACAGTTCCGTGACCACCTTGGCGTTTAAAACGGCAAAAACATGGTTTTTCAAGGTTCCTCGCTAAATCTGTCAGTCTTTCGCAGCCCATATCTCGCGACACAGATTTCTTATTGGCAAAGCCGAGATCACCAGTGCCAGCACGTCTATAATTTTGCTGTGACCACCACTTTTATATAGGAGCACTTTCTGGGCCGCTGTGGGCCCTTTGCCAAAAATATTGATATTTTATATTTCGGCATGTAGTGTGTTTTTACCCTACAACGAGTGTCGATTTGGCTATAAATCATGCTGAATGCGATAATTTTGTTATCTAGAGACCATGCTGACCATATTATACCTTTTAATCAGGTTTCAAGGGTTTTACTGTTGACGAAACGGAGTTCCAAAATGTTTGTTTTCATTTGTTTAGTTGTGTATTGCGTGTATGTAACAGTCCGAGTTTTCGTGGAATCTTAAACATTCAAAATCCTGCCAGAAGGGCCTCAAATCTGGGGAATAAAGGGCGATCGGATACCGGTGGAGCGTGATCCGGGAATTTATTGATATATTAGTGATGTTTGTTGAATAAAACATTGTATCTTATGCTATAACTGTGTTATCACGCTCCACCAGCCCGAGGTGCGCGGGGTGATTACGCACCAAAACTGAATCAAAATTCTACTGCAGGGGTATCTGATCGAGCCCAGGACTGTTGTTGCATTACGGTAAATATTGTTGTGTTATTAAGTCATTGTTCATAAGGGATGCGTAGTCGGATCGGCCAGGGACGGGGTTAAAGACTCCACGTTTCATCGCGATTTGACTCAACAGATTTTGTTACTTAGGTGCGCATCTGGAAATGTTACGTATGCATAACTGTTGCATTATCATAAAAATATGTATTGTTATGATAAAAATATGTATTGTATGGGACACCAAGTGTCAGGATGGGTCGGGGTGTTGTACGAAACTCTTATGATAAAAATGCGTTGACGAGGTTTCCAATGTTTTGGGACCTGGGAAGATCTATCCTGACACGCCGAGAAGTGAGAACCGTTATTTCATTATTATTTTATTTCATATCTGTTTTTAGGGGACGTTTTGATATGTAGGAAGAACGATAAAATTTACCCAACGCGACAAAAGTTTCATTTTTTCACTGGGTGTAAGAATTTTGGAATTTTGGGGTTTTAAAGATTTCAAACAGAAAGGGGGACACTAAATTATCATTAGGACTCTATAGGGATTCAAAACCACGCGTTCGGGTCAACTAACTCCTAACCCGTAAATACTTATGGACCCCCAATCCCGCGTTTAAACTCTCAAACTTTAGGGCCCCAAACCACCACTACTAAAACCAAAACTCCCCGATTTTTCAAGCCCTGCACCTTAATTGGGTCCTATACTAACCATTTTACTGAAGACCGGGGCCACCCGCCCTAACGGAACTCCATGAGACCCTCACAACTCAATTGGGACCCAGATTTTTTCTATCGTGCACGCACTTAACTGCCTCTAACAGGCCTCCTAGGGTACTTACACTAAAACTAAGGCGACCAGCCAGGGCATTGATATGATCCCGCCCCCGGCCGCCTACTCCGTTCCGTTCCTAAAATATAAACAAAAAACACCAAATAACTTGCACAATTGAAGCGCCTAAAGCGCTGATATATTTGTCCACTGCCAAAGGCCTCGCGCCGACCAGCGCGAGGTTTAGTTGTTTACGATATTCTGGCACGTCTCGGCCACTGCCCAGCTAATATGGGTGTCGGTAAATTTCTTTTATGACGGGCACTATTGTTGTTGTGTTGGTCTGCCACTGGGTGCACATTTAGTTTGAAAATATTGTGCTCTCGTTGCCGTTGTATTTATGCAGCTACGTGCTTTGTTAATTTTGAAATTTATAATATTTTGCTGGTTTAAATGATTTGCCAAGAGAGGACAGACACGCAAGGAAGAAAAGGGGGGTTTAGACACAGTATAAAAGAGACTGCCCGATTTCCCGATCGGGACCAGTCGAGTCTTAAGTTATTAGGAATTGGCGGTTGTCGCCATTTGAGCTTATTTTATTAGGGTTTTCGCTTTTGTTTTGGTTTGAACATACCAGGGCTGGTTTCTCGCCGTGCCTCCACGGTGGAGAGCCTTCCCTGGTGCTCGCTTCTGTTCGATCCTACCAAGGGCCGTCCTTGCGGGCGTTGGGGTGTCGGAAGGATGCCCCGCGCGTCCGTAAGGGCCGGGCCCCGCCAAATTCGCAAAATTATCACAAACGGATCAAAATTCTGGTTCTCGCATAGCTCGACTGGTTCCCCGCTCCTCGGACGCCTTCTTTTCGTTTCCAGCTCCGAGGAGTGACCAAAATTCATTCTGAGACAATTGAAAGCGAGAAAACGCTCTTTTTAAGCAGTACTAGTCAAAATTGCTTTAAGGCTTCGGGCAGTGAGCCAGATTTTTGTTTTAAGGTGGTTCGGGGCAAGTAAAATTTTATTCTAGGATGATTCGGAGTGGGCAAAGGTTCTGCTCTAAGGTTGTTCAAAGTAAGCAAATTCCTATTCCAAGGTTTGGTAAATCAGCTTAAAGGGACGTAGCCGTTTGCATCTTTCGGTGACACGCGTTGTCCCCAGTTGTTTGAGATCGAACTTCAGCGTCGAATCCTCGTTCGTTCGCTGTTTCTTTTGTTCCAAGTTAAATTCTGATGCAATCGACTGCGGGCCGGAGTCGGATCAAAATTTCTAGGAGGTTTATCAGCCGAGCAGCGCACGGGACAGAGACTGGAGCTGGCGGTGAACCAAAGTGTACTGAGCCTGGGTGAGACGCGTATTTTCTAACCGTGCAACTACGGGGAAAATCTGCGTCGCCACCCTCTCCCGGAGCTCTCTGGGAGCGAGTTTCAGATTGGTGGGATTGTATGGGAGCCGCTCCAGTCGCTGCCGAAACTGTACAAATTTTAGAACCTTCGGTCTAGTTTTCATTCAGATCTCAATTGACAAAACGGGGGCAAATCACCGTGATTTGATAGGTCGCTAGTTGTTCATAAATTCAATGTTCGCTCTCAAAAATTCATCGGGCTCTATTCGAACTAGGGTTTTGAGGTATAGTATGGGGAAGAGAATGTAGCATATACCTCTGGGTATCTTGCAGGGTACCCGATAGTAAAATGTATACCATGCGTGCTGTACATAATTGCTGTGTGCCCCGATTGGGCGTCGTTATACTGTGTGCTGAGTGCAAGAAAAGTACTTCAACAATAAATCAGTTGATCCGTGTGTAACTCTCTGAAGCAGCTAGGAGTTGTAATTAAACCTTGACCCTCATAGGAATTTTGGAAACCTGCTTCATTAGGACCGACTAAAGGAGTTTTAGGAATCAGCTTCTATATAAACCCCGGAGTTTGAGCCTAGTTAAATTCTGCGCCTATAGCGAGCGAGTAAGTCATCCCCACCCCGCGCCCCGTCGAGTTGCTACGCTAACGCAAGCTCTGCCGCATTTCCCGTTTTCAGGCCCGAGCTGGCATTCTACCTTGCGCCCCGCATTACATCCACGTTTTGTGCTCGAACCATTCGGAACGCTGCCGCCGTGAACGCTCTCCCCGTAAACGTCGCTTTGTGTAACTCGCCTCCCTACATATAACCCTAGTAACCATAGGTGCCACAATCAAGGGACTGGGGCCTCCGCCTCAGTACCCCTGCGTTATAATAAGTACACAAAATTTAGGGAGCCTACCTCGACTGGGTCCTTTAGGATTTGCGCGCACTTACGGTCTAGGCTTCAGGGTCGGTGGTGCAACGCTCTAAGATCAAAAACGTGACTACGCGCATAGTGACACACCAACGGGAATCTCATTAGGACCAGAGAACCCCGCGCAGGGGAGTAAGTGGATAATGAGGGAAAGGCGAGTCAGCCTTACTACCTGTGAGCAGGCTTAGGGGTTGACTCTCCCTCGGGGGACCTTCATGCCACTAGATACGTGGGCCACTATAGGGGCCAGGCCGAACACCCTGGTTAACCCGCCGGCAGCCTGCTAAGCTAAGCGGTTCCCTTAGGTCATCGCATAGATCACCGGGGAGTCGTAGAAGCCGGGGTTGTCCGGGCACCACAATAGAGTAAACCGTGGTGCAGCTGGGATCCCTTAGGGCCAGAACTGGTCCTAGTACATGTAGACCATCAAACATGGTCTATATAGGTTTTGTGAACGTTCCACACAACGATTTGGTTACATAGACTACAGCACTATTTTATGTCTTTTTTACAGGCTTTCAGTTGGTTTAAAGTCAGGAAACCGATTTCCATAACGCAGACCGCCTTCAGTTTCTTTTGTAATACATTGCGTATTGGGCATCTGATATATAAGTTTTTGGGTACGCAGAATACGACGATTGCATTAACTAGAATCCAGCACAAATATTTCATGCCATTCCAAATGTTTCTAATAGATTAGGGTCAATAAACCCGATTGCGAGAATATAGTCTTGCTTCAGCGTTTTTGTTGTATACTGCGTGCAGGGAATCAAGAATGTTCTTAGTATTATAGGTTTTACTGTTCGCTGGATACGATGTTTTAGTAGTCTAGAGACCAGCACGAATATCTCGTCCATTTTCAGTCGTTTTCGATGGGTTTAGGGTGGACAAATTTTGAGTGTTTTCAGTGGGTTCAGAGTTACAGAGATTTTAGTGTAGCATACATCAAACATAAACAAATGAATACTTCATTAAAACACGATCGCTCTGTTTCACCGTGGCTTCCGAGATACTTATTGCACCGCAGCGAGAAAGTTACTAGGATAGCGATTTTAGCAGGGTACATAATTCAAACTTCTGACCAACAAACCATCATCATAGTGTTGAAAAATTTCGAAGCGAAATGTAACAAAATATTGTTGAAAATGCTCTAATTTTCATGCATCTTGATTTTTCCACAAGATTTTACATTATGTATTATATTCAAATTTTAATAATATTTTGTTCAAAGTTTAAATCAAATTTGTTATCAATTTTTAAGGTGAAAATTGGAATATCATGCTGAACCTAAGTTTCAGAAAAACATGGCGGATTAGCGCATAAGAACACGGTCCACAGTGCAATGCATGTTATGCCGTTCTCGGTATAGTAAGCCTAAGCCTTAGCCTCAGCTTAGGTCCTAATTGTGAGACATAGCCTAAGCCTATTAAGTCGGGGGGCTGCCGCCACCGAACCCCCCCTCTCTAAACTGTTGTTTTTCTAACAGTTGCTTTTCTACTGCTGCCACTCAGGATTACCTGGGCGAAAACGAGGGCTAACACATACTCCAACACACAAAAATCTCAATTCAATGCTTCAGTGGTTACACACACCAAAGGGTATATTGCCACGTTTTTTCAACAGACTAGCATTTGCAGAGCTTTTACACAAACCATATTTAGTCAAATAATACCTATTCTGTATCAACTTTTTGTTGTAAACCATTCACACCATAATACTCTTTAGTTAACCAAGTTTAAAAAAAATTTCTATTACGAAAAGCGAGCACAAAGGCGAAATATCCGGGGAATATACGGGCCGAAGTACGAACTTTTGGTTGTAGTTTTATACGACTGTGTGTATGCTAGGCTTTAGAAAAACCTGACTGTTTGATTAATTTTTTTTGCATTAGAACATACCAAACAGGCGGTCCCATTCCATCCTGTCGTCACCCAGCCACATCCTTCCACCCCTCATTATATTAAAGTCATAAAGTCAATCTACCAAAAAAAACTGAATTGCTTATACTGTTGTTGGACGTGTAATAAAAAATATTTATACACAGTAGCGTTGCAATGATAAAAAAATTTAAAACTATACTTATATACTCTAAAAACCAGTCTAAATTTTTATTATACATATATATATATGCGATTTTGGTGTGTATTGTGTCTCTGTTTTGATCTATGCAAGGATAAATATTCTCTAATATAGTCTCTAAAATTCAAATATAAGCGTTTTTCAAGCAACTGCCGTGCTGTTGTTTTGTGTTGCAAATATAATGTATACCTATTGCATTTCGTATTTGCTGCATATATTATAAAGATTTTGACAAGTATTGAGCTATAAATTTAAATACCCCGTTTATTGGTTGCCTGCATAGCAAACGGAAGTGGAGCGAGTGAAAAGCCCTTTCATGGCAATGCAACCATTCCGGAACCCTGTCCACCCAGATTTTATTCGGGCTTGCCTCTGTATTCTTGTAGCCAGATTTCTACATTGTAGGTTTGCAATTGTGACCGGATATAAATAGCAAAATGTAACTCTGGCATCTCGGCACGGTCAAAATTTATGGTGGAGGGCGGCACCACCCGGGGCAGGTCCCCATGTAACTGGAGCTAGGTCCTATAGTGCGGGTGCAGGAATAGTGGGTTGCCCCTGTTTAACCAGCTCAATTTCGCTGTAATATCGGCAAAGAATTTGGTGGAGTCGACAAATTTGGGGGGAATGAACCGATGGCATCGAAAATTAATATCTTGGGGGCACTAAGGGGCACAATGGTGGATGGGTTCGACCTCGGGCGGAACGGCTATGGGCGATTAACCCCGGCTAGCGAGATACCAGTAACTGCTAGGAATAAATATAATATCCATGCTTTTTATTTTACTATTAATATAAACCAAATCCATTATTTTTCATTCAATTCAAACCTGTTTGTTTTCTATGCTTACATAGTAATTACTGAGTGAAAAAATATAATATATGTATTTAGATATGTACATGGTTTTATAGAAAGGCCTTTGCCAAAGCAATTAGCTTGTCTTGGAAGGAGAAGGGGCGGGGGTTGAAAGAATTTGAAGGCGTTCAAATTTGGATATTATATGAATATTAAAATGATTGTGACAGTTATGCATCGAAGCAAGGTAGGGCTTTAGCCGGCGCAGTGGTGGGGCCTGAGTCCGCCTCCCCTCGCTTCCTTCACTCCTGTAGCTACAACGAGCCTGATTCATTATAGATATAAAAATATTGGAAAGCATAGAATAGAAGCTATATGGAGCCAGGATAAACAATAATAAATTCAGAGCTCGTTAGTTGATCTAGTTTTAGTTTGCTGTTTACACACTACTAGCTCGCTGTCGCTCGGGTTTTCGGAGAAAAATATAGTAGTATTGTGGAATTCAGTCAATATTTATATTTATCCAAGGTTTTATAATATGCTTATGCTCTTTGAAATCGTTATATAGAGAAGGTTTCATAGATATATGTTTAAAATAAAGGTGTAAAAGAGCCGGATTTGCAGGCTGTGGCTCGGGCCTTCCTGAACCATGTCCGGGCCAGCTCGGCTCTCGCAGACAGATCTAGGTTCTGGCTCGGTTCGGCTTTTCATGAACCATATACGGTTAGGCTCTTTTCCGATGAAAAACCAGGGTCAGCTCTTCTAATAAAATTCGGCTCAGCTCTTAACCTCCTAATAATAGTTGTTTGCGATTTAGTAATAGTAGAGAGCATAATGTAATATAGAAACTAAAGAAGGAAGTATATATAGTTCCTTTTAGCGCTTTTAACATGAGAGCCGAGGCAGTTTTTGGTGTTAGAAGTTTTATAATTATGCTTTTGTCTTGGAAAAGAGTATTTAAGAGCCGACTACGACATTTCAAGATACACTAGGATCAGCTCGGGTCTTACAGACAAATCCTAGGTTCTGACGCGGCTAGGCTGTTCTGACATTATGCGTGAGTAAACTTAAAGTGACCCCACCAACCATTGTATTTAGCCATTACCGACATCGAATCGCAAACCCTTGTTATGGAAAAAGGCTTAATTTCATACGGTTTTTCGCTAACCGAAAATTGGCAAAATCAAATTCAAGTGATAGAAATTAGACCTTGCGTTCGAACAGAATTTCGGCGATTTCAATGTGCAGAAATTTTGTTCCCTAATGCATTATCGTTTAAATTTGGATTATAACAGTGTTCGCGAACAAATTTAATGCAAAAGTGACGTGACAATCAAATCAAAAAATTTTCGTTCTTAAAAATTTGGGTAATTTTACTTGAATTTTCGCGAACACAAAATGGTCAGATTTCAATCGCGAGCGTTGTGTTCGCGAATAGTTTTACGCCGGAGTTAAATTGACCAAAAGGCGTTCCGTAAGAAATGTTATGCAAAAATACAAAATAGGATGATTCGCGGGGACACCTTAAGTTTACTCGCGCATTATGCCCGGCTCGGTCGGGCCGAGCCAAGAGTCTAAACTCTCACCTCTAACTCAAAAATCAGTATGCTCAATCGTCAGAGGCGGATCATGACCTAAAGGGGCCCTGAGGCCTATTTTTCTTGCGGGCCCCAAAATATAAAGAAACACTTGTAATATGGTTAGCACATTTTATTTAAAAAATAGTGAGACGGCTGTAAAAAATCAAAACAACTTCAATTAAAGCAAACAGAAACATACATATGTACATTTCAGAAAACAGCTTTACGCGCTTTAGACTTTGCGAAAGTGTCAATGAGTAAATATATCTAATAATATCTAAATAATATTAATAATAATATTTTAAAAAATAAAATCGCCGCGGGCCCCTTGGAGCCGCGGGCCCTGAGGCCGCGGCCTCATTGGCCTCCATTATGGTCCGCCCCTGTCAATCGTATAACAGCAACGGAGGCTGAAATGCTCCTTACCCGATAAACCTAGGTTTCAATACTGATACACGGTTTTAGGCCTAAGTGAGCGACACATTATTTTCATTTGATAACTAGTATACGCCACTCTGTTGGTTCATATTTTTAATGTTCGTTCTTTCGTATTCAATTTACAAGTTCGATTTATGAAGGTTACTTTTACTAATTAGTGGAGACGCCTTACATCGCTTGCAGATTTCAGAATATATATTTAAATACGGAAGACCTTGTGAACGTCATTGCAAAATTTCATCCATTTTAAACTGAACTGACTGCTGTATTTGACATATCATCTAAGAAACAACCGGAACTTTCTATGATTCATGAGATGTGCTGGCAAAAGTGGAGACCTTCAGAGTAGTAACACAATTGGCCGCCATGTAATCTAATGGTACACTGTAGACGATCTGAAAATTCGGTATTAGCGGACGACAGCGCCATTTTGAGCACATGAAATGCGGTGTTCACGGCTTATGACTACATTAAAGTTGAAGTATAATCTTGTTTGGCTTGGATACAGGACAACGCGCTCGTGGAAGGACCATGAGACGATGACACAGTAGGAATGGTACCATATTTTTGACAGGTATCGGTTAGTAAATATATTGGTTGCTTTGGACTTTTGAGGGTATTGGGCTAATACCAGTGCGATTAATTTCAACCTAAAGTTATATATTTTTTTCCGCTAAGCAGCATGCAATTATCTGACACGAAGAACATATATATACCCAGCCGAGATGACAGATGATGATCAATCGAATATGATGGTTATGGACATTGGTACTGGGGACAACAATATCATCAGGTATATCTTTACAAATGAAAAGGTCGGAGGAACTCACATTCACGAAATGCTGGAAAACTCGTTTACAATTGGCGAAATCACAAAAAAAGATCCCTCGAAATTAAGATAGTATGAATGGAGTTGTTGCAGGATTGTTGTTAAACTTTAGCCCGTTAATTTGGCGATATGATTAAGCTGTATACAACATTCAACCTTGATAGTCATTCGATAATCCGACATACCCTCAAACGTCCAAGCTTCAAAGATATTTAATGCCAGCAATCTGTCAAAACTGTATAATACGGCCGTATTTGTTACGATTTGGATTATCGTTGCGATTTGGCGTCATAACTAATACACATTCTGACAACATGCGATTAATTCTTTTTAAGACGGATCACGGTGAGTACGGCTACTGTCAATGCGGTTGTACACTGCTGCAGTGCATTGAGAAAGTATATATTCTAGAAGCAGTTTAGTTTGGATGCAGTGATTAACAATTTTGTGGCCATTCCGTTGTTGTTTATCCATTAATATCGTTCTCCATATCGACACAAAACTTCTATAGGACACAATGCAATGTTAGAAGTTTGAATTGAAAGCTAAGCGTTTTCTGAAGTTTTTGTCTGATTCCTAACTCGATCAGAGTTATATTGTGTTTCGGAGTTCGGCTTTTATATGTTTTGTCAAAAACTGTTGCTATATCTGGTTGTGAACCAACGGCTAGCACGTCTGCTACGCATCCGGAAGATCCGTTGATCGATTCGCTGTTGATCCAATTTTTAGCTTGAGCGGCATTTAACAAACCAATAATCATATTAACTTATATTTGGTGAACCCGACGTGATTCCCTTGCAGAGCAGTCTATGCGAACAGTAATGAGCATAAAACTGCCTACTTTGCAGCTGGCCGTGGGGGTTGTGTAGTGATCACACGATATCATGACAACTACCAGTGAAGCATCAATAGAATTAGAATAATATCATAAATTACCAACTGCTTCAATCGATGTTCACTAGGTATAAAGATCAGGTAGTAAATCGCTACCTGACCTGACTAAAGTAACCGGGTATGGGATTAGCTACCTTGGTACCCAGGTTAACAGCCCAAAACCTATTTTAATTCAAAGAAATGTCACGTTTATCTTTATCCCGAATTCGTACATATTTATCAGGAAAAAGTACCCAATATCCTGCATCCGGTACATTCATATACTGGCACCTATAGTCTTTCTATTTATACACTAATCTTATCATGGTGTTATAGGTCAGTCTGGGCCGCGTATCTGAGTTTTGGTGGTTCGTCGTACCATTTTCTTTGACCATAATGCGCATTTGAGCCACAGTATTTGTTTGGTACGCCGGTGAAAACATTTTTGTTAGCTCCACGACGTATCAACCTACATCCCTTATTTACTGTGTTGGGAACCTAATTTGATCGTTGCAGATACGTAAATTTGAGAAAATAATATTGCTTGCCAGACCTTACAAAGTTTAGTGTCAGGTGTCCTAAGTTTGGTTTTCCTAGACAAATAGGGAAAATATCAAAGTATTAGATAATTTACAAGTCATGATCCTTTAATACGTTTTTCAACCTCTAAACGCATGGCGGTACCACCTCAACGACGATTTACTTCTGTGTGTAAGTTTGGATTTCACGTTGATGTTTACATAAGAAGGAGTCGTAAACCTAAACTTTGAGTGAAGCCATCAAGAAATCCAGGATCCTGCTTTGCATGCTGTCAAAACAACCTATAATCCTGCTGAGTCTGACCGTCAAACCAGGGACAACTCTGACAATATATCCACAATGGATTTAAAGATAACAACCTAAATGATTTTAATTTTGGTAAAACACAGTGCATGGCGCTAATAAAACTTATATTATTATTCATTATCATACCGATTCTAATAATTCCAATTTATGTTTCAGATCTGAGTTGCTAAACCATGATTTGTAAATACAAACATAGTATTAATATTGATTTATCAAAGTATATAAATTAGTAATTTATATACTTAGCTTTGGTATAGACATCGTTACAGTCATATGTGTAGAAATTATTATATAATTATTATTATATATATTTATAATTATTATTAGTGGTCCAAATTATGGCCCCACGCTGCGTTCCCACGGAGAAATGGCCTCTACGATCTCTTTATTTCCCGGTCGCCCTTGCGGCCGTACTTTCACCGGGAATATTCTCACACTATCCGTATGAAACGCTGTCGCATGGCGGTCTGGCTGCCCTGTTGCTTCAAGCAATTGCTTTGATTTGCTATATTGTTCCGCTGCTTTGGATCGAATCCAATCTTGGACACAAATTTTGTGGACCGATGGCGTTATTTGGAAAAATACCGATTTTTACTGGTTAGCAAACAGTTTGTCATCACTATAAAACATTGGAATACAGGTGCTCCTCAGTCGACAAATTCTCAGCTACCGTAAAAATTGGGCTTTAATGTATGTTTATTTTACAAAAATGCAGGCCAACAAAAAATTGCAAGAAAATGATAAAATATTGGATTGCTTTATTTTATTTGGCAAAGGTTAAATTTAAATATTATATAATTTCATTTATACATTGTTATAAATGTGCAAATATTCTCGCCTTATGCTTATTTTGCTGCATTCTAGTACAACTCTATTAATAGTGGTTAAGGATCGGAACTGATTAGCGACCGTCGATAAATTTATATTGTGTTTCACGCTTTAATTAAGAACGGATGACATACGGGAAATTGTGAATTGGTAACCAATTTAGTTTTTATATATCGTATCCCCTATGCATATGCACATACATGGCGGTGGTCGGTCATGCCAGGAGGGTAGAGGCCCCCACGGGAGGGGCTCGCGGCCATCCCAGGGGGTGGTAACGCCCCCTGGCCGGCCCAATTTTCCTAGGGGGGTTGGTTGTGAGTACCTTTATTTTTGGTCCTAGCAGCCATATTTTTCGCCTATGAGTTCAGTTTCTGCACTGGGGTCCGTCCCCAAAACTGGTCGAGGCGGGGGGTTTTGGGGTCCTACTTTGACACTCGTCGAGGAGCTGCCAAGCCCCGCTACGAAGGGGGTGCTGCGCACCCCAACCACGGGGGGCGGCTTACCCCCCTGGCTTTTTGGCCTCGGGGGGGGGTTCTGCGCACCCCAAGCCCGGGGGGCGGCTTACCCCCCTGGCTTTTCGGCCTCGGCGGGGGGTGTCCGGACCTCAGTGAGGTTTACCCCCTACCCCCCCCAGCCGCCATGTATGCATATGCATGTGTTCTTATCTGCTTGCTTTATCAGTGTGATTAACATTTTAAGCAACATCACTGAAATTAGCGCAGTTCGTCATATACTGCGCTCCCTTTCACCAGGATCAATCTACTGCTGGACTAAAAGTTTGTCCAATGCTATTCCAGCTGAACGTTCATTGCCGTCATAAATAAGTTGATGGACTACGTGTTGATGGACCACAAGTTGATGGATGTACTAAAGTTGTTAAACGTTATGTTCAATGGATTTTTGTGGCTCAGGAACCGCCTGGATTTCTCTTAAATTATCGTTAATGACCTGGTTAAATAACCACTCTATTTATATAAATTTTAGACGGTGTCTTCTTTTAAATGCTTATGTGGAATCATTATAGCGATAATATTACACTTACTATATATGCCATTGCGACTAATTATGTGGCACATGGTTCTAAAGACCACCACATCTAATAAATTTTGCTCCTCGTCTTACTGAGCCGATTATAAAAAACTTTTGTTTGAAAGGCCTAATATTGAACAGGTGCAGCACATATAGATTTTGTCAAAATTTGTTGCACTTAATTAATAATTAATTAATTAGTTAAGCGTGTTTGCCTATTTTTAGCAATTTCAAACAAAAATTGCATATTTTTCAATAAATGATTAGTGCAAAGCTATTATTTTGGTGCATATACTACATCCCGAAGTGGTGATTGTGAATGTGGTGCTTATTTACTATTCGAGGAAGTTAAAATACTAATTACTTAGTTAGGTAGCTAATTACTAATTAATTGTTAAGTAGCTAATTTTTTGAAAATTTTCAAAGTGCTCATAAATTAAAAATTAATTGCACCCGGGGGTTTTCTATGTCGCTGATCACGAATATGACATTTCTGAAGCTCTAAAACCTGGCTGTATATGCTAACAGCTGGTTAATTAACTAGCTAATTAGGTTATTTTATGCAAATTTTCAAATCACTCCAAAATTGCTAATTCGTTGCGCTAGGGGGTTTTCGATGTCGTTGATTATGAATATGTGGCTTTTAAAACTATATGAATTTATCGTGGGTGCTAATTAGGTAATTAATTAGCTAATTAGTTGATGTCACTAATTCGCTAATTTCTTTTAGCTAGCGAACTTTTTGTACGGTGGATTTGACATCAATTGCTTAAAACGTGATAATTATTATAAATTGATTAAATAGTTGAAGCACATATACACACAAATAAGATACCAAATACTTTTGCCTGTTGCTCCGCTCACTTTTTGTAATTTATTACGTTTACTAGTATATACAGATTTCATTATCTTTATAATATTTGAAACTGATATACACAGATTTCAATCAAATATTTTCGCCGCTAATGTCTTTAGTACAGTAGGTCATACATATATACACAGAGCTATTTTTAGATATATGGCCTGAAGAACTAATCACTCTTGAGTGAGGCGCTCGTCTGAATGACTCTCACACATCGGTATATAATTTTTATTTTCGTCCTGTCTTCACTCCTTGCAGAGGAGTTATTATTTGTTGCTGGTCAGTGACATTTTTAAATGCGTAAATCACGTTGCTAGCGATGTAATAATACAGTGATTTATATATTTAAGTTCATGGGATTGTATGTGGATGCAAACAAAAATAGTTGCAACTAGGAGCGCAGCATGCTATTCAAAAGTGCAGAGGGGGGCGCTGAAAAGTTATTGGGGCAGGAGGGGAAAGTTGATGGGGCGGCCGTGGCTTTGTCAAAAACTGAGGGCGTCCCCCGGCATACGTACCTCTTGCTGCGTCGCTGACTGGCACGTTCCTTGAAGCAGAACCATTGCTTAGTGTCTTTTAGTTGTGCAACAACAAAAGCGTCGAATTACATTGTTGTAGGCATCGGATTTGGAATGATTGCTTTTGCTGCAGTGTACGCTATGTATCTTTCGGCAGTTGCTGCTGGTCATATGTGGTACTTCTATCAGTCCGCGTGGAAGGCAGATGTTGTATTTTCGTGCAACAATACCTGGAATTCCGAGGTACGCTTAAGCCAGCCAGATCTTAAACGTTTGACACTGTTTTTAATTGATATATACATGATACAAAGTAATGCTCGAAGTACAAAGTGTATCTGTAATGGTAATACATATAGAGGGATGCAATAGCACATTGTATCAGTCTCCTGTTTAACTACCACAAATCAGCCGAAATTGTTCTACTGGTGACTAAAAACCCAGCATAAGCCGCCACGCGACCATGATTGAAAGTGCTATACAAACGAAGCAACATAGCCAAGAGATATTTGTCTGGAACAAAGTAATGAAACTGTGTGATATCTCGATGTCTGTCAGCGCCCATTAAGAATGTTAGCTCGGCCTCTTGTTGAAGGGTTTTAATGAAATTTTTAGATTAAATAAAAGAACATCAATCAATTTTTGCCGAAGGCTATTTTTTCGTTCTATGATATTCTAAGTTATATATGCGTGGGCTGTGGGCTGGCGTAGCTGCAAAAGTTCCGCATTCATACAAAACAGAACAATCACGTTTTGCGATTGTAGCCTTCTATCCGTTAAAACAAATCGTCGTAAAGGTTGTATAAAGTGCCTAAATATGCATTTATTTGCATATCGGTTCATAATACAACTGCTGTGACAAATTTCAAAGCTTAGTATCACTGACCGGTTGTACAAATTTTATAAAAGTTTACTTTTCAACACCTTAGCTTGTAAATATACTTTTATAGAAATTTTTTTTAATATTGAATATCCTCCAATAAAATATATTTTTATGCGCATATACTACATAAGTGTCCAAGATCTGATTGTTCAGGGGGCCAGATGGTCTCGCCGGGTAAAGGGGGGTAACCAAAATTTCCCCCTGCTTCCCAATTTTCCATCATAGTGTTCCCCATTTTCCCAATTCTGAATTAAAATTTTTGTCACGCTGGAAAAATTGCAAAAATTTCCCGACGCCTTTTTCAGCGCGCAGGAGTGGGTTTCGACGCTGTGGCTTAAGAATGGGTGTCCAACCTTTGGTAGACCATCCACTATTTGAACACCTATAATCACTAACTGCATAGGTACTAGTGTAGTATACATAATAAAAGTTTAACACATAAAACAGTTTTATACATATGCTACGATTATTTTAGCATTGCAACAGTAGCTACCTTGCTCTTATTCAACACAATACGTCAACTCCGCTCACAACTGAGTCCGTATCTGCTCTCGACGAAACTTTTGCTCATCTATTCGGTCAAGTATACAGCGCCGCTGAGCAAAATCAAGGCCAAATGAAGGCCGCTCATCCGCTCGGTGGGATCAATCCTGATTTTGGAGCATGTCTATTTTTGGTTTGGCTACTGGTCGCTTGTATTTTATCGCTTGGTAAGGGCGTTGCTAATAATTTTTAATACTAGTTGAATCATTTTGAAATTTAATATCTATAAGAACTACACCAAAAATAGAGGCCCAGCCTAAGCGTATACATGGCCGGTGCTAGGATGTGAGTGTCCCCCTCGAAAATACGGTATGTGGCCTCAAACTTCTACGACTGGCCCACTTCGACATATGGTCTGTTGTGGCCCGAAAAACCGTGGTAGCCCCCTCAAACGCAGGTATGATTGGACTGCTCTAACCTATGGTGGAGTAACCCCAAGTGCTCCCCGCATCCAGCGACGACGCCCCTGATCCATAGTATTTCATTTTTGAAAGAAACTTTGTTTAAACCAAATTCAAACGATAGTCTGATCCAAATATAACTTAAAAAATTCAGAAATGTGAGGTGTGTATGGGGCATAACTCTTGCAAATTTGAAAATATTGTACTTGTAACAGGTTCTATTCGAGGCTATTTTTGCGCTTAGAAAAAAATATGTGTTTTCTGAGAGGCGCCTTGACTTGTGAGACCCTCCAGATGGGGGTACGGGCTACCGAGGACTAACAGCGGCTCTGACTTAATACTTAAAATAGCTCTAAAGGATACACTTACGTATAGGAAAACAAAGGCTTAGATTTATCCTCACGCTTGTACAGATTGTAAGAACGACAGAATTTTTATCACAAGCTTATGTCTGGCTCAAAACGAAGATATATTACTTTTCTGTTTCAATTTGAGATGTATACATGTTTTCATCTAATATTGTTCACTAACATTGGAATGCGTATTTCGCAATCACATTTAAAGTTACAGTAAGCTTCGACTTGAAAAATGTTACAATTTTAAAGCTTCGAATCGTATAAAATGCTTGGCAGGTGCACGCTATTCCAGCATTTCATGAAATTTCCTAAAAAAATCATAATCAGCATTGATCAAAACTATGTATATATACTGTAAGTGAAAGGCATTACCCTGACTTAACATCATTTAAATATTTTAGATATATACTTATAAGATATATAATGCTCTACCGTAAAGTGTAGCGTCAAGTCGGCGATAAATTTCAATAGTCACCTTCCAATGCCTACCCGAAAACTGGAACAGAAAATTAATAATCATCGTTGGGGTTTCTCAAAAGCTTATTATAAAAGATATATAATTATTGCTGGCAATTTATTATTTGGAATATAACGCCTTTTATGGAACATCGTAACAATTTACCGTCGAAATATGTGCCCAGGTAGACATTCATAACCAAAACCTGAAGATAAAATTTGTAATTATCGTTGTGTTTTCTCAAAAGATTATATAATTGCTGACAATTTTTATAGCTGAAATGTATGTTGGGCGATCAATAATTTTTCCATGTATACTGGACACATCAACGTTTACTGCGTGATCCTAGTCCCAATTTCAAACTTCGACGCCTTATAAAAGCGTTAAAATATTTTCTTTATTGCTGAATAAAATTGTTCTGCAGCAAGATATGTTATTGTGTTACCTGGTTACGACACTAATGCAGAATTTCTTTAGAACAACGACCATAAACCCAGGAAAGTATTTTTAATCTTCCCCATTTGCTGTGTTATGCGATTTCCACATAAGAATTATAGTGAGCATGCCCTTTATGGAACGGTCCTATTAAGCAACAATTAACCCTCAGAACATGTGGCTTGAATCGATATTCATTATATTTATTCACGACAATGTGTAGCCTACATAATTCTCTATCAAATCCAGTTTTAATTTTAGCATATTTCTTCAACGTGAGCAGTTACATTAATTCAAGCAAGTATGCGCCACATTTTTTGGTAAATTTGTTATTATTATAGGTAAAAAAGAGATTAGTAGTAACGCATGTCTTTCTGCAAAAATAGAATTGTAAGTTCTACTTTTTCAGAAAAATTTTGCCCTTTCGAAATGTGAGAAAGCTCCCACAAAAATGTGGTCCCTAATGTGATATACCTGTTTCTAAAAATGTCAAAATTGCCTATTAAGGTACAATTTTGAAGTTTTGCTACTAGCATGTTCATTTTTTGGCTAAATAATGCAGACTAAGGCATGAAAATATAAAAAAAACATTCTCTATCGCATGATATAAATTTGAATGCAGTACCTTTTGGTAATGCGTCAAAATATTCGAAGAAAGAAAACACCGCGTGTTCCTTAATAGGCAGCGAATAAGATAGGAGTTCCTACATAGACGTGTTCACTATACAATTTGTCTATCCTCTCCTATCACGAACAATGATTAAACAAACAACGCCCACCTTCTAGCTGAAAGTAATCGGTTTGAATCGGTTTATGGTCCATAAAACATGATAACAAGAACACTATTTGGGCTCAATGAAATTGTCAAAGCGTACAATATTGTATAAAGCGTATATACAAATATACTTCACGAGAATAAGCTTATTTACTCATGAAAAAGCACTTACAAACAAGCAAAAATTGTCTTTATATTAAACTGAAAACATGATGTTTGTGGGGGTTTTATTTCTTCACCTTCACATGTTTAACTCAAACTTTATGCAATCGCTTGACCAACCCTCATGCATAGAGTGGCTCCAAATGGACCTAACGTACATTACAAAGTGTTGCGTCTAATCATGTTTATTGTGGATGGCGCGATAGAACGTGTATTGTGTGTTGTCGTACGATGTTGCTTAAAGAACCGAGCAACAGCTCATACATGGCATAGCGGCTAATGTATGAAATTTGGACCCAAATGATTCAGGTTCAGTTCATCGACACAGAATATGTTTGTTCAACATTGTACGAAATCCACATGTATTCATGCATCAAACTTTATAAACTGTATAGTTTATACCAGTCGTACTCTATACATTCCTGTATAATTATATACGTATAGCCACTAGATATTTTTCAGGACCCATAACATTATCGATATTCGCCGTCGTGATCCTCATCCTAGCAACTGGGCTTTGGCTTTGTTTCGCTGTCCGAGTGGGATCGGCGGAATTACCTGGTGCTCGACCTGGACGAATTGATGGCTTCGCCGAACAATGGTATCATTTTCGCTCCCACGAAACTTGGATTGATATTTTTTGGAATTTTGTACGACAATTTCACCTTGGAACCGGTCTAATTATCACTCTCAACGCATTCAATGTTAAATCTACACGAATGCGACTTTTTACTGAGGTATCAAAACAGCGTTTAACGTAAAATACTGAGTGTATATAAGAGTTTCACCAATTTGAGAGACTAGGTAAATACGCATGAAAGAGCACGCAAGTGGGTTTGGAGAATGCGTCCAAGATCCGACGGCTTTAGTGGAGTATATGGTCCCGGCAACAGAGGAGGGGCTGCGTGGCAGAGGGCCAGTCTCCCCAATTTTTTTGTTGCTCATAATTAAAGAGACAGGGGTGCAGGGCCTTAGTGGAGAGTAAATATGGTTAGGAGGATAACCCCCCAAATGGACATATCTATGTAGGTATAGTTGTTAAATACAGTATATGTGACCAGAAATTTTAAACAAACTTTGATTTGTGCGTAATGCCCAGTTTTAAGCAAGAACCATGCTAACAAGTGTAACAAAGACAATATTTAGACCCCAGACTTTACTCCGCTTTCGCATTCTGATTATGATCCCGACATAAAATTCAGATCGTGGTCAGAACCTGCAAAGCGAAAGTTCAAAAGCATTGACGAAGAAAGATTGTAGTTTTCAATACATAGAGCAATATGTGTAACATTTAACGGGAAAATTTACTGAAACTATACATACTTATAACTTCTACGACAATTAGATGCTATGCTGGTTCTGTCAGGTATCGTTAGGAAAATTGGGTCGACACAATATAAAATTCTATATATCACTAGCTAAATAATTTGGTGCTAAAGTAAACAACTTTTCTATAAACATATCAGTAGTTGTAGAAAGACTGTTTTGGAGCTGCACCCATAATCGGACAATCACGTTATAGGACGATGCTATTGCATCATCGTTAATTTCGCGTAGATTTTGCGAAACGCTTCAAACTAACGCAGGAGTAACAGGCCAGATGATGGCTGGTGGGGCTAATGGTCCCCAACCCAAATGTTATACAGCCTTTTTCAGACTCCTTTGTTGGTTCTGTTTTACCATTTGGTTCGGCGCATCAACGTCGGCTATCCTAGTTTCGCTCTACGGTCACGCTGCAGAGGTCCACAACGTCTCGATCCAAAGCGTTGTCGGAGCGACCGGACCACACGCTTATTTCATTAAGGTTCCCCATCCCAAATGTTATACAGTCTTTTTTCAGGCTCCTTTGTTGGTTCTCTTTTACCTTTTATTCGGCGCATCAACATCAGCTATCCTATTTTCGCTCTACGGTCACGCTGCAGCCGTCCACAACGTCTCGATCCAAAGCGTTGTCGGAGCTACCGGACTACACGCTGATTTCATTTCGCTACCGGCAACATTCTCGCTACTATCGAAGCGACTTGTTCACAATTTGCCAGCAATATACTATGCCAATCAGTTACTGTTCAGTGTAACAACGCTGTGTGGCTATGTGGAAACGGTCAATACGGGCCTCGTTGAAATTGTCAAAGGATGGTATCCGTTGTATCGTATGGCTATTTATCGACCGGTTATTAGTTTAATTAGCGGATCTGTATTGTGCTCGCTGGCACTGTTGCTTATTACAAAGCGAAGTTGCGAGTAAGTATATACCTAATACCCGTAATTAGAGTTTTACCGCATGAATTATGTATTCCGTACCATTTTACGGAAGCTTTTGTCTTTACGGAACCTCGTAAAGTGAACACACAACAGTACATGTGCAATATAAACAGTCGATGGACGTAACGCTTTGCAGTGTTCATTATGTCCATTCAATCCGCTGTACATGGAAGACGTAACGCAGATACATATGATATATTTTAAAATACAGCTGCATCAAAATTCGTTTTATTGGCATTCGATAATGATATTATGCAGCGTTTACGTTAAGATGTGCGCACCTAGGGCCGAATTCTGTCACAGAGCCAATTCCGGCTCGTCCCAAAAAGGCACAGACAGCCACATTCGGCCCTTCATAAATAAAATTAATAGCTAAGCTATGCTAGTATATTTGTACGAGCCCGGAGCGGTTGTCTCATGGTTTGATAGCCCGGGCGGACTACTGAAAAATGGCAGATTGTATTATAGGGAAAATATTTAGCTCTAAGCCCGGAAAAGGCAGTATTAGTAGTAATTAAAGTAAGGCGCATAAATTGCAGGTAAAGTACATACGTAAATATAGCTATTTTCAAATTTTTTGTTTAAGCGCTTTTTACAAGCCAACCTAGTAGTTATGTAAAACACGCTCTTTCATACATAAAAGTTATGCTATTGTAACTGGAAGCATGTTTTACGAATATACGACCGTATGTATCACCAATTTCCGTTTTGTCATTTTCCATTGTCGCCATATATTTCTGACTTTTAGAGCCGATTCCGACTCTTGTGACAATACAGACGCCTCGCTTTACTATTAGCTAATATATTTGTAGTGTCTGACTCGGCCCAAAAATGTAACACTGGCTAATCGCAGCTAGCCAACCTTGGCTTTAGCGCCGCGGCAGACTGTGACAAAATCCGGCCCTGACGCACACATCTTGAGGTAAATGATGCATTATATGCTTCATGTGCGCGATGAATGTGACAATGTTAAGCCTGTAATAATATATATCAGTAAGTAAATAAATTATATCTATATAAATAAATATATATACATTCATACATGCTCGAGGCCTGAAGTTCAGGGGGAAGCCGGGTCCTTGGGGGGTCACTTCAGGGTTTATCCTACCTAGGGCGCCGTCAGTGGAAGGGTTAGACCACTTGCTAGGGAGGGTGGCTTAGGTTTCGGGGGTGGGAGGGTGGGGGCTCAGCGGTCGGAGCCTCAAGGTGGGGGCATTAACCCACCCTACTTCCCTGTGTGCATGTATAATACACATTATATAGTTGTTCATATGAGAAGAAAATACCCAATATACTGTGGGTCGGTGCTGATGCCCATTTCCCGAACATTTCAACTGTAGTATTGGAGGTTTAGCGTGGTAGCTGGAGCCACAACGTCACCGCAAACAGTAATTTCCGTACGTATGCTACTCAATTCACCGGCGCCAGAAGAATGGAAGGATCAGTGATTTCGACCCGGATCGAAAACATGGCTTTTACGGGAGAAAATCCTACGCTCCCTAAAATATGTGCTAATTTAGAGAGTCGCACACAGCTATATCAAGCATTAACTTACAAAATGAGTCGAATATCATGCGTGTCCAAGGTCTGTCGGCTCGGGGAGAGTGGAGGGGTGTGACGCGATAGATGCTCTCAGCGGGGAGGGAGCACAATATCGAACTTTTTAGGTTCATAGTTTTAGTCAATTTTGCAAAATTGGTTCCCAATTATTGCCAATTTTCCCAACTTTTTGCTAATATGTTCTTAAATTTTTGTCAATTTGTACTGATTTTCCCCAATTTATGCAAATTCCGCTAAATTTTTCGGCGTCTTGGCAGTGCTAGAAGGAAGCGTACGGAGCAGCAAGGGAGGATGTTTGAGCCTTTCGGAGGTAGTCCTTCCCACTACGAAAACCTGTTATGATAGATAGATTATATAATTATCGTTACCCAGTATTATACTAAGAGGTGTGCGTTCAGAAATTTTTGAACCCGCGGGTAGCCGCGGATATCCGCGGCTTGTCCATCTCCATTAGACCGGTACCCGCGGGATCAAATTTTCAAGCCCGCAATGCCGGCAAATTATAGACTTCTATCAGTGGCATAAGAAGTTTATTGTTATACATAACAAAACCATTCATTTGTAACTGGCCTCTTAATGGTCGTTCTTGGCACCGATTGTCACTGTTGAGGAACAAAATGCATATTTAGCCCACACCCGAGTGCCTAAATAAACACCAATAAGACGGCAACCACTGAAGGGAACTATGCTGTCTTTTAAACAACAGCGCCCAACGAAGATACGCACAGCGGGTACTAAAAGCGAACTATAAAAGTTGATATGCAAAGGTGCCAAATACTAGATGTAACTTCATACCGTGACAATACGAAAAAAGTTTTTTCGCGGAAGCCATGGGGTTGGAAGTTGCAACATTCATACGAAACATCTATTGCAGATCAACTATATCAACAGTTTTATGTGTAATATTGGCACCAGTTTCGTTATTTTGGTTTATCCTTAAGCTTAGCGTATAGAGAACGGCATAAGAATCTGAGATATCACGTCTCACGACAATAAGCGTTAGTACGACATATACTGTAATACCGGGTTATATATATTTCTTAATTTAAAAGACATTCCGGGCATCCGAGTACTTAGTGTTTACAAGCGTATATAATCTCAAAGTTAATTTTTAAAGCCGATTTCGAGCCATATTTTCTGCCCACTGTCGTTTTTCTTCCCACACTATATTGGTGTCTTACAGTCTGATCAGAAAAGATCTGATTCACAGTGCCGCCTTGTGCGGGACGGAATCCCTCTTGATTTTGTCGCATAAAGAAATCTACCGCGGATTAAAGATAATTGCTTTGATAATAGTTTTGTAGACGACGTCTAGGAGTATGACTCACACGTAATTTTATAGTTTAGTTTGCCACCTTTTTGAATAATAATAATTTTTTGAAGTGGTATCGACGTTTTCGAGGCCAGAAGAATTTCCTCCTGAAACAAACCATTGTTGCAATTTGTAGAAGTCTCCCGACTGTGGGAGGACTTCCAGATTTCTAAACAATGGCCAGGATACCCTCTTCCTCGGGTCACTAATAGGTTTCATTGCTCTGATAGTGTCTTCCGCCTCTTCAAGAGATGGAGCTCGGTTAATATATTCAGGGATCCATGAAACGGCACTTGGATTGGTGTCACAACGGGTGCTGGTCGATTTAGAAGTTTGGCAAAATGTTCTTTTCAACGGTCGCGCTGACGTTCGATACTGTTGATAACTGTTATTTTCCTGGCGTATTGATTCGCATTAGAGTAGCGGATATTCCGAGTGCCATCTTGAGCGTCTTGAACTGTTCACCGAACTTCCCAACGCGAGCAGCTTGGTTCATTATACCTGGTTATTCCTTATAGTTTTCCTTATTCGTGGCAATTAATGCAGCGATTTCAGTACTGGATTGCTATTAAAGATGGATCGTACCTTATCAAAATGCAGAAGGTTGGACAGTGGAGAGTACAGCTTACCGAAGGATGGAAAGGAATTAAAGAATTGTATCAGTACCGCTAACTTAAATCTACCAATGTAGTACTGTTGGCTTCAATGCGACTGAGACAACGTAACTAAGCATCGCAGCTGCTTTTGGTATAACAGATAGCGACGATATTAGGCGTCATAACATGAAAGGAGTATCATGAATGAGTAGGAAATATAACACCTTAAATCAGTACCGCTAACTTAAATCTACCAATGTAGTACTGTTGGCTTCAATGCGACTGAGACAACGTAACTAAGCATCGCAGCTGCTTTTGGTATAACAGATAGCGACGATATTAGGCGTCATAACATGAAAGGAGTATCATGAATGAGTAGGAAATATAACACCTTAAGGAGGAAGAAATATCGCTGGGAAAGAAATATGGGCCTATAAATTGGAATATAAACACAATACAATTGTGTTAAAGCTGCATTTAATAATGGATATGTGATTGTTGCGGGTACCCACGGGTGACCCGCTACCCGTGGGTACCGGCTACCTGCGGGCTTAATGTTTTAGCCCGTACCCAAACCGGCCCGCAGGTACCTGTGCCAGCGCACATCTCTGAATATACCACATGTTACAAACGGGTAAATTTATATTGCAGGATTCTCATGTTCATGGACTCGTGTCTTCATTTGGTTATTCCGATTTTCATTATATTTGAGCTCATTTGCTTCGGAATATCTAAGTTTTATCCCATTTGGAGTCACAAAGCAGCGTCGGCTGGCGAACGGGTGGCTGCGATCGTTGCGCTATTACTTTCGCTTCTAGTATTGATGTGTAAGTTTAGCAACCAGGAGCGTCACGAGCTCTTCAAAAGCGGGGGGGGGCGGTTGCCTACAATCATTTTGTTATAACCCAATCAGTTAATATTTTCGCGAAAGTAAGGGACCACCCCCCTGTGCGACGCCCATGTGAGCAACGCCATGAAGCTTTACATTACGACGCAAGCTTTACTTCCACTTTATCTAAGGCGTAGCATTTAGGTTAGACGGACAAAACGTTATATTAGAGGTGGAAATTTGACATGGTGCACACTGAGAGAGGGGGCGGGAGATTGACATAATTCCAGGTTTAGACCTGACTTGTAAACTTAAAAATGGAATGATCCTCATATTTATTTTAATAAAACTTGTGTAAAAGCTCGCAGCGCAACGTTAACCCTTTCATGCATGAAATGCATATTATGCGTTTTGTATAATACTAAGCAAAATTTTGCCGCAACGGCTGATTGAACCTAGATCGCTTCGATGAGAGGCTTGTACGTTAGCGAGTACGCTATTTAATAGGACTGCTTCTCTGTTCCTTAAAGGAAACTCACTAAGCGAGCGAACAATAACGCACGTGAAATCTCACACCGCACGGCAAACTCAATTAGTGTATCGCGTAGCAATGTACGCTGTTACATACATGTGACTATGCGGGAAATGTTAATAGTTTCAAACGGTGATGAACTCAGGCTGTCAAACGTGTCTTCGAAGCTTAGGTATCTTTTACATGTAAGCACACCGATTTCCAGTAATTTTATTTTGAAAGCTATTGTAAACTTTTTGTCTTTTGATATTCCTGCCATGCACTAAAATTCAGTCACGACACTAAATTATCTACATTGTAGTTGTGGTTCAGAATATTTATAAATCAGTTTATAAATCAGACCTTGAGTCTCAGTTACAGTGACGTCAGTTACAAACATTTTTATGGTATTACGGTGTAGATACAAAACCGATCCTGAACAATTTTGCAGTAAAAAGGAATGTGTATATAACTTTAGTAACAATATATTGTTTCCTATTCCATGTTAAGTAGAGGTTATCCAGATATAAAACCGGTAGCACACCCTGCGCTCGGGTAATCCATACGCAAAATACTTTAGTAACAATATATTGTTTCCTATTCCATGTTAAGTAGAGGATAAAACCGGTAGTACACCGTAGAGGTTCCATCCGCAAATACTTTCAGATATAAAACCGGTAGCACACCCTGCGCTCGGGTAATCCATACGCAAAATACTTTCCATCAAATCTAAAAGAAACTTTTTTGGTTATTGTACCACCAGATATTGTTTTCAAATTCAAAGAACTAGTTTTCCTTGAAATTTCAAAGAATTGTCCTGTAAAGAATTATTAATAATTATCTTTGAAATTTCATGGAATAGTTTTTTGAATTATAAAAGAGTATTCTTGTGGTGCAAAATCCAAAGAAATTTCTTTTAAATTTCATGGAAACCTATTTTCAGTGCAATTAACTTCTTGAAAACCAATAATATATAGAGTAAAATGTAGTGAAAGCGCTTATAGTGCAAATGTTATTTTCACTATGAAATGTTGGTCTCGTACCGGTGAAATGTATAAAACGACTGTTTAGGGTGATTTTAAAATTTGCATAAAATTACCTCACTAGCTAATTAATTAACTAATTAGCATATACGGCGAAATTCTAGAGCTTCAGAAATGCCATAATCGTGATCAGCGACATAGAAAATCCCCATGTGCAATTATTTTCATTTCTGAACACTTTGAAGATTTTCAAAAAATTAGCTAACGAATAAATAATTACGAATTAACTAACTAATTAGCATGTTTTTAACATCCTCTAATAGTAATATACATACACCAGATTCGTAATCAGGATGGCGAGATATAGTATACGATCCAAAATAATAGCTTTACACTAACTGTTCATTGAAAAATAAGCAATTTTTGTGCGAAAATGTTAAAATGATGATAACACGCTTAACTAAATAGTAAATTAACTAACTAACTAAAACAAATTTTGATAAAAATTATATCTTTTGCACCTGAAAAATATTAGGCATTTCAAACTCACAAAAATTATATATCGACCCACTAGTTATTCAGGAGTTCGACGGATGGACAGACGCTGCCGATTTTACTCCCTGGCGAAAACAAAAATGCTTCGCTTCGCTACATTCAAATATGTGCATTCTACTGTCTTTCTTGTTTTGTTTAGTTAGATGTATATTTCATTTCAGCGCTAACTGTTTATTTGGCAGTGGTTAAACTTACCGATCAAGTAACTGAACCAACGTTCCCAAAAATGGTTCCGGTCGACATGGTAATTGCGTTTCTGCCGTTAATTCTTGCTGCTGCAGCCACCGTTTGCACTATCATTAGCTACTGTATAACTGCGCCGAAAGAACATCAAAATCCATGCAAACTTCTGTGGCGGCCAAAGCCGGGTCATCACATTTTGGACCGACCCGGACATGGCGGCACTGGATCTGATCCTTCGAAGTACTACGATTTTCTCGCTGAAAAAGACTATGCTTACGAATACGACTGAGTTCATTGTCTTGAAGTCATAAATTAAACTGATACTCTAGCGGGTTGTAAATTACAGCCTTACTATATCATATTATAGATGCTAATGTTGTTATATCTATATATGTTTGTTAGTTTAACACCTAGTACAGTGTTTCAGTTCTTTGTCATTTAGGCTCGCATAACAATTACATGAGTGTACTGTGGATCTGAGATTGCCCTACTAATGACACTCAATTTGAGTGAACGCTACGCTGCGTCTACTACAACCTTAGAAAAGTTAAACCTAATTAATTTGCAAGAGAGGGTACAGGTTATAAACACTGAGGCATATTATCCTTACAGATCACAAACATGATTTAAGTATAAAAATCTGTTCATAAATTTATATTACTGCATCCACGTGACATTACCAGGTGAGATTCGCGTCTTATAGTATGTCTTGTTGTTTAGGAAGGGGTATGTTTGTGATTGGAAGCGTAAAAACACATTATTGATAAATAAACGCTACTATGCAACAATAGATGTTTAGTTTGCAGTGTAGCGTCCAACTTATAACTATATATACTAGTAACTCGCAAGCGTGGTGGCAACGGAGAGACCGTGGCTTCATTTCTAAGTTATTTCGTTTATTCACCTGTAACAGGCTGTGTTTTACATAGATGCCGTCCGAAAACCTCTTGAACCCTGAATCCATTGAAAATCCTGAAATCTTGGCTACCCTAAACCAACTGAAAACTGCTGACAACGCATCAAGTATTTGTGCTGATCTCTAGATAACCAATCCATCGTATTCAGCCTACCGGAAAACCTATATACAGGCAATTCTTGATTAGCTATGCGTGAACTAGGTAACCAAAGAAATGAAGTCAGCTATGTTTTGGAAATAAGTTTAATTGACCCTACAACATTGCAATTCCATGAAATATGCACGCTGGGTTCAAGATGACCAAATCATCGTATCCAGTGTTCAACAAACCTATATATAGGCATTCTTGATACACTGCACGCAATACATAAGCAAACCAATGAAAATGGACTACATTTCGAAAATTGGGTTCGTCGACCGTAAGACCCTCGAAACCACATGAAAAGGTATAATATAGTCGAGTTACACTCTACATAGCAACGACATCGAATCCAGCGTGCTTGATAGCCTAATTGGTACACATGGTAAGGTAATAACACGCAATAACACGTTGAAAATTGCAAAATACTATTTATGGCAAAGGGTCGAGGATCCATATTCGGACCTACAGCGACCCATGGAGTAGTCCCGCAAAAATGTCATGGTCAGCAAAGTTGTAGATCTCGATGAGCTGATTCGTTTTTCGATGCGAAGCCTGTGTCACGAGATATAGGTTGCGAAATACTGGTGAACATATGGCCAAATTTGGTGAAGATCCCTTAAAAACCTGTTTTTCACCATTTTTTTTGTTATTCCGTATCGGAGATATCTGCGTTCAACTATGGGACACATTCTAGTCACTTTTTCTATCAATAGCCGGGATCCACGCATTCGAAGATGAATTATGAATGACAAGAACAGACAAAAGAAATTTTCACGGTTTTCTCCTTAGCGCCCTCAGTGGAAACTCTGCTTCCGTTTCAATAAGTTATCTAATGTGCATATGTGCATCTATAACAATTGCACTGCCAAACTTTTGCATATATAACTAGTAACATACCTGGGAGCGGCGATTGTGAACACAAATCATATAATCTATTTCACTCTGTTACTTTCTGTTTCGTATGAATTTCAAATTCATTTATGTGTAAAGTTTAAAGTGCAAATGTAGTTGGTTGAAATATAGCATGAAATATGCATATATTAACGCCAATCACTCAGGGTTACTTTGGTCAATAATTGTATGAAATGAAATACGCCGAATTTATAAATATTTATACATAATTGGAATTTTTTGTAGTAATTTTCATTCTATTATTTTTGCTTTATTTTTTGCTTTAGACGAAATCTGTGCTATAAAACATACATTTATTGTCTGACATTTCACAAAAATTACGTGCAAATAATCATACATTTTTAAATGCAATTTGATGCCAATCATGTGTATTTTGTCATACATATACTGTATGTAATTGCACACAAAGTTATATATGTCTAACAAATCTTATAATTCCGTAAATTCAAACAAAGGACACTTGAATAGTCATGCATATATTGTGGTATAATTCTTACAAATATTGTATAATAAGTCATACATTTGTTCTGTGCAATTGATTGATGTTTATTATTTTGATAATCATACTAAATTATTACACAATTGATGTATATCAGATTTGTGGGTGACGCCATTGCTTGTATTTGTGCAATTTTGCATAAATAGCAAAACGATTTCTCGCTATCATTGTATGGAATTAGCTGTAGACAATTTGAGAGATAGCTGATGAGATAGCTAACAAGGCAATTATAAAATCCAATGGTGAACCAAATTGTGAGTGTCAAATTTATATTCTAGTAAATGTATCATTGTCTTAGTGCTACTTTGGAGTAAAATTTTTCGAATTTTTTTCGATAAATATGTAATCTATGTATCATTTCAACCGCATTGGTGAGTTGAGTCGAATGATATGAGCTAAATCGAACATGGGTTAACGACTTAAAACCTAAGACTTATCTATGCCATAAAATGGGAGTAACTACTTGTATGTTGCTAGGCTTTCGCATAACTGGATGTAGCTCCTTCCGGAGAACCGATTCAGCTGATTTTAGCATCATTCGACTAAACTTCGTCAGTGCGGCTGAGTGATATATAAAATTATACATTTATCGAAAAAATTATTTCGGTATATACCATTAGTAACTCTGAAATGTCATAAATATGCCGAGATGATGTTTTCTGAAACAGCACGTCGAAAGATACAAAATGTTCGCTGTGTCTTAGGCATGGGCGTTGGGTAGTGGATCGCTAACGGTACACAATTAACTACCCAAGTCCGGTACTAACTTTAGTAGTTCTCGTAAGCCGCAGTATCTACTCAATTTTACGTATCTGCTACGTTTAGATTAGGTACCTTAACCTGTTAATAAAGCATGTTGGTTGCGGTATCGTCGAGCTTAAAGAAATTGTTTCCTCGCGACTACCCGACCTAACAGAAATCGTTGCCTCATGTACAGTACTGAGTTCAGATTTGTTCATGGTGTATGGGGAAAATAGGCGAAGAATCATACATGGTCAAATGATAAAAATATACTAGATCGGCATAATATAGACGTGCTTTGGGCTATAGAAAATAAATAACTAAATTTAGTTTTCCGAGAAAAAATAGAAAAATCAATGATTTTTTTAAATCTCTCCGCTCGTACAGTTTCCACCTCCATGCCGATTTATTATTGCGTGTGACTTTGGATCTCAGTGGGAGTAACTGTGATATATAACTAAATAATAGACACGTAAAACCTAGTTTAAGCTGAGTCATTCTGAAAAAAATCCAGGATCCAGCTTTGCATGCTGATAAACGAAACTATAACCCTACTGTGTCCGGTGTAGTCGTAAATTATTACTCTGGAGTAACAATTTGCCAGGAGATCATTACTGCGTGCTAATAATTTAACAAGCTTTTATAATTCGGTTGTATTTTGTTCCCCGAAAATAATGACCCTTGCTGTGAATTATTCCGTCCAGAAAAATATTACCAATTTCAGGTACCCATATTAATGATATATACTAATATTATCAATAATAATTTAACAATAATTTTAAAAGGCATATGTCAAATCTCAAATCGTATGATATAGAGGCAACGTCAGAAATCGTGAAAGGTGGCAATGGGGGTGGTATGTTAAAACAGGTTAATGCACGAACTAGGCCTCATTTGCGATATATTCCACCGGAGCTTGCATGGCAACGACAAAAGGGGCAATTTTGAAACTCGACGTTGACAAACGCGTTAAATACAGTAAGCGGGACGTAATACGATTGTGAACATTTTGGGCCCTGGAGTGTCGTAAACAATGACATTTACGAGTCATTTGCATACAGCTGAAAAGTTAGCTAGCCAATGGAGATG
This sequence comes from Trileptium ribeirensis, assembly GCA_030248225.1. Taxonomy (NCBI): domain Eukaryota; kingdom Metazoa; phylum Nematoda; class Enoplea; order Enoplida; family Thoracostomopsidae; genus Trileptium; species Trileptium ribeirensis. The sequence continues at coordinate 40,654 of JASANE010027208.1, forward strand.
GTTGATAGTTGTTTCTGTGTAGAATGTACTAGGACCAGTTCTGGCCTTAAGGGATCCCAGCTGCACCACCCTTAATTTTCGTTGTGGTGCCCGGACAACCCCGGCTTACACGATTCCCCGGTGGACCCTAGTCTGACCGAAAGGAATCGCCTAGCTTAGCAGGCGGCGTGCGGGTTTACCAGGGTGTTCGGCCTGGCTCCTACGATGGCCCACGTATCTAATGGTATGGAGGTCCCCTGAGGGAGGGTCAGCCACTAGGCCTGCTCACAGGTAATAAGGCTGACCCGTCATTCCCTCGATTCCGTCATCGGGTCCTGAACCAAGGCCCTGAGAAAGCTGCCTAAACAGTAAGGTCCATTTTCGGTGGAAGCTTTGGTGAACCAAGTGACGGTCCAGAAACCCTGGGATCCCTGGTAAGTTGTATTGTGACTGCAGTACCTTGGTTAGATTGGGGTAGAATCAGTTGGGCCCAGTCGATCCACAGTATTTGAAAGTTATACAGGTAGCGGGGCGAAGGTTCACACCAGGGGTCTTTGGGACCTATGCACCAGGGTTGGGCACGGGAAAAAAGCAACGGAAAAAAGTGTTTTTTCCTATCCCCCCGGAAAAAAATGGAAAAAAACTATTTCAGGATTTTGGAGCCGAAAATAGTTGGAAAACTGTTAAGCAACAAAATGTTACGGCCGTGCGCATGATTTACATTCATTTAAGCAGCCTTTACATTTCATGCTTATGATTTATATGGGAGAAATGGTATAACACTATATTCCAAGAATCGACTAGATATATAATTTAGCATAAGCATAGCTTGCTTCCTTCGCCGCATCAGAAACTTTTGCCCGATGGCAAATTGAAATTAAATAGGCGCGGTACTGAATAGAACCATGAGATTTGTATGCCACTGTATGGTTTTCGCATAACCGTGTCCGTTGGAAAGATTTAAGTGCCGATGCACAGCGTTGTAGTGGTTGCAAATTCGAGTCTTTTCTTTTAGCCCCCAGCCAGAATTTGGTCCATTTTAAAGATACAGAGCCGATTTTGGTATAAATCGATTCAGCTCGATGAGATGGTTCACAAAATGCTCATTTCACCCACATCCCTAAAATTTTTTTGACTTTTTGAGACCCCCTTAAGAATCCAAAAATTTTTTCCTCGGAATATGGTCATGTTGGGTACCGTTCGTCTTGGTTTGATGAGATAAATCCACTGGTGTGTATTTTATTGAAATCTACGCCACCGTTAGTAAGTTATAAGGGGCCCAAGTAGCCCAGAGGGCTACAACGTTAGAAAAAAGAACAGCCTAGAGCGGGGTGTTCGGTGGCGGCAACCCCTCGACGTAGGCTTTTAGGCTTACGCTTAGTGTATGCCTTATATAAGAACCTTAGCTTGGGCTAAAACTAAGATTTAGGCTCAGTATATCGAGAACGGCATGACCTGCAATTTATTTCCACCCTTCAAGGTTACTCGGGCCCTCATAGCTTTCTAACGGTGGCTATGATTTCAATAAACAACACAACAGTAGATTTCTCTCATCAAACCAAGACAAAAGGTACCCAACATGACCGTATTCCGAAGAAAAAAATTTTTGGGTTCCCAAGGGGGGATTACTAGACCTCAAAAATCGAAAAAAATTTTCAGGGATATGGGCAAAATGAACATTTTCTGAACTGCTTTATCGAGCTGAATCGATTGATACCAAAATCAGTTCTGTATCTTCAAAATTGACCAAATTTGGGCTGGAGAGGGGCTAAAAGAAAAGACCCGCAAATTCCATGTGACAACATTGCAGGTGTAGACCTTTTACAGCAAATAAGGCATTGACAATCAACAACAGGATTCAATTTCGCACAAAACTGCGTTTCCTGCTTTTTTCATAACAGGATAACAAGTAAAAAACTAGCAGTAAAGTTTGACTTTTTTCCATTTTTTCCGTAAAAACGGTTTTTCGCGGTCCGACTTTTTTCCGGAAAAAACCAACCCTGCTATGCATCAAAACTAGTTGCTGAAGCGATGCGCGGAAGGGGGACTGCGAACGCATGTGAGTCCAATGGAGCGAAGCGTTGGGAATGGGCCTGTCTTGATCTAGCAGTATTAATTTGCGTAACTGGAATACGGCCGTATTCGAGATATACTTTGAAATCGAGATAAAGTTTTGAATGGTGAGCGGAGATGGGGCGACAGTAACGCGGAACAGCGGTCGTGAGCGTCTTTGGAGGGTAGCCGGAAGGTAGCGTGCGGGGGAGGGTCTGAAAATATAGGCTGGACAGCGCTAGACATAGTTAGGGGAGATGCGTACATTTCGCAAAAAAGTGTGATGCTTAGACATAATTGGGTTCAATTCACCTAGCGGCACGCCTAACTCGATTAAATCCAATTCGCCGAGAATAAATGCACACTCCAACTGTTTACTTTTCCTTTTTATTTTTCTTTGGCATACCCTAAAATATTTCCCAACCAGGAACACGCAAATGCATGATTATGTACGGCACGGTATATATACACACAATACCAATTCCGGACCCCCAACTGGAGCCCGCATCCCCGAGCAGGTACATGCTTAATTTTAAACGTTTTGTGAATTAGCCATTTACCCGAAATTTTACTAGTTAGTGACAACTTTTACCACATACAATTTTGACTGAGATGACTAAACTGTATCTGGGGAGCTCCACTTGGGCTCTTTTAGAAATACGGAGCCCTCAACCCAAAGTTGGAGCCCTCGAGGGCTTAGTTACTTCCAGGGCACGCGGACATGATCGGTTATCCGCAACCCATAGCGTACGCTAAGCGCAGACAAACAGCAAGCGGACTATTTATCAGCGAGAGCCGTGTTCTTGAATTCAAATTCCCTACGTGCCTGGGCCCCGACAGAGATCTCCACGTTAATCATGTAAACTTCCGTTATATTCCTCCATACCACCCTAAATTTTGCACATAATTTGTCTTGTTCACTCGCAGAAGCGCGGACGCGGCACTTACGAGAGCGCGAGGCATCCAACGGACACCCCAGCACCCGCAACGGCTGCCCCTGTTCCAAGCGAGAAACTCGAAAATCTACGAAAAACCTCGGGCGGATCTCTTCCACGAGTTTGCAGGTCGAAGAGTCCACCCGAGCCAACCATAACTGCAAAAATTTGCTTTTCACTACTCACCCGCCTAAGTCTCTAGTTAGCTCTGAACGTCGGTGTACCTACTTTGTTCTGAATACTAGGCATTAACAGACAAATTTTCAAGCCGAAATCAACTATAAACTCTCATGTAAACAAAACGGGGCACCGCTGAACTATTCACCCACTGGGCGTCAAAATGTACGCCACCCAGCGGGTGGGGAACCAGTCGAGCACGTAAGCATCCCCTTTTTGATAGCAATTTTGTCAATTTTTACCGCAATTTTGTCAAAGGTCATCTAACTCCCCGAAGCGCGAGCACAGCACTTGCGGGAGCGCGAGGTATCCAACGGACACTCCAGCACCAGCAAGGGCTGCCCCTTGTTTTAGGCATAAGCGAG
>JASANE010027209.1:0-19461 GCA_030248225.1 Trileptium ribeirensis
CGATGAAGCGGGTACGATCGTTGGTAGCGAGTGTTTAGTCTACGCTCCATACAGGCATGTTTAGTTACAAGCACATTCAGTTTCACGCAATTTACGCAAGGCTGTATAGTGAAATGCATTTTTGTTCTGAAGGTCAAAAAACCAAAATACTGATCAGAAAAGATTATCAGTTTCCTCAGTATCGTCAAAGTTACAGAGAGGCAAAGAAGACATCGCAAGATTATTAAGTTTAAGAAAAGTTATTTTCAATACATTTTCAATCCACTGTACTTTCATTTCTTCGTTCATCCGTTTTACTATGTATAAGTTTCGAACACCAGGTTCCGGTTCCGGTTTAAATGGACTATTCCGGTTATTCCCTTGTATTGATGTGTCCATCATGCGCCTTGATTTACTGAATCGTGAAAATTCATATTCTCGTTTTTACTGCGGTGTGTATAACACACGTGGAAGACTACCTGACAGCTGTCATGTCTCATGGGTTGGATTTCGAGCATTTTTAAAAAGCAGGATGAGCTAATTAACATAGTCAATAAACTCATGACTGTGGTCGAGGCATCGTGCTCACCAGATGGAACGTCAACTCAGACGAAGAAATTCACAACAGTCATTGATTGTCAAGAGCAGCGGAGATCCACTACCAATAGCGCCGTAAGCCAAATATTATAGTGGTTGGTGATACCGAGGCAACCACCGTCAGTGGAATTGCTTGAAAAGAAGCCGATGTAAGTAAAGTGAATGACGTATTGATGATGAATTGGTGATGAATATATTATAAAGGCTTGTTATCGGCTTGGTACGTTGCTTCCCAGTAATCATGAATTTAAGCAAGACTATAGTAACGACAAAACACTGGGGCAGAGGCAAAATGATAAAGAAATTCGCGACAGTTCTGTCAAACCTCTAGTAACAATGCTACCAACAGCTGTCGTAATATTTGTCTAATTCTAGTTATGCTATACGTAACGATGCCAATGGTTCTGAACATAATATCTCTTGTACTTTAGTTATTTCTAATTTTAATATGATACTAAAACTAGTGTTATTGAATGCTCGTAGCATTATGAACATAGTGCATATGTTTGGGCTTTTTGGTGTTCTGACTGCTCTTACGTTGCGGCAAGTATTGTTTTATCACAGATATTATTGGCGTTTTATGATACTCCATGCAGTGTCAATGTCTAGTGCGGTTGCAATTTCGTTAGTTAAGAGCGGACAAGGCTTGAACTGTTTTGTTCCAATGGTGTTGTCGAGCTAAATGTGTAGTTACTAATGGAGTAAAATTATTGGCAAAATAGCGAACATTCCATGTTTAATTAAAAGTTATAACGTTGTGATCACAAGCTGCTGTAACTGGAGGCTGTACTACTACGCCTTGCACATCGTCTGTATCGCGACCGAAAATCAGATCAAGACAGCAATTACCGCGCGTCGGAGCTGTGACGTGTTGATGAAGCCCACTGTCCAGAGTACCATTTACTAAGCTATAGCAATTAGATGGATATACAATTGAATCCCGGTTGATTTCTGGTAGATTAAAACGCACGCCACACATATCTTTTCAATGTCATAACCGCAGTAGAAGTCGTTTGCAAACATTGACATAATACCATTGTGCAGTTCAACGCTGGCGTTAGGAGGCCCATACAAGAAACCAAATAAACACAGCTTTTTCATACTTGTTGGTGTTGCTTCACACGAAAATTGGGAGGTAAGTTATACGGACTGGGGTTGAGTTTTGTTTTGACATAAACGGCTTCCCCGCCTATAAGTCTACCCACTCTGTCAGTACGAAAGATTGAATAGTTTCTCACAGAAGTTTCAGTCACTTAACCTTCCATCAAATCTTGGTTACAAGTTAATATCGGCGTTACAGTCAGATACAAAAAGCTCAAACATATGCACTATGTTCATAATGCTACGAGCATTAAATAACATTAGCTTTAGTATCATATTAAAATTAGAAATAACTAAAGTACAAGAGATATTATGTTCAGAACCATTGGCATCGTTACGTATAGCATAACTAGAATTAGACAAATATTACGACAGCTGTTGGTAGCATTGTTACTAGAGGTTTGACAGAACTGTCGCGAATTTCTTTATCATTTTGCCTCTGCCCCAGTGTTTTGTCAGCGTTACTATAGTCTTGCTTAAATTCATGATTACTGGGAAGCAACGTACCAAGCCGATAACAAGCCTTTATAATATATTCATCACCAATTCATCATCAATACGTCATTCACTTTACTTACATCGGCTTCTTTTCAAGCAATTCCACTGACGGTGGTTGCCTCGGTATCACCAACCACTATAATATTTGGCTTACGGCGCTATTGGTAGTCAATCTCCGCTGCTACTTTGACAATCAATGACTGTTGTAAATTTCTCGTCTCCAGAGTTGACGTCCCATCTGGTGAGCACGATGCCTCGACCACAGTCATGAGTTTATTGACTATGTTAATTAGCTCATCCTGCTTTTTGGAGAATTGCTCGAAATGCAACCCCATGGACATGACAGCTGTCAGGTAGTCTTCCACGTGTGTTATACACACCGCAGTAGAAACGAGAATATGAATTTTCACGATTCAGTAAATCAAGGCGCATGATGGACACATCAATACAAGGGAATAACCGGAATAGTCCATTTAAACCGGAACCGGAACCTGGTGTTCGAAACTTATACATAGTAAAACGGATGAACGAAGAAATGAAAGTACAGTGGATTGAAAATGTATTGAAAATAACTTTTACTTAAACTTAATATATTGCGATGTCTTTATTGCCTCTCTGTAACTTTGACGATACTGAGGAAACTGATAATCTTTATCGATCAGTATTTTGGTTTTTTGACCTTCAGAACAAAAAATGCATTTCACTATACAGCCTTGCGTAAATTGCGTGAAACTGAATGTGCTTGTAACTAAACATGCCTGTATGGAGCGTAGACTAAACACTCGCTATATTTCCAATCGTCTCCCTTTATGTGTGTTTTACATGTTATTCATCAGAACTTGAAATGGTTCTAAAAGAAAATAAAGAAAGGTATAATATAATTTTCTGATCAGTAGTCAGAGACATTGTTTAGACTACCATTGGGCAGCCTAAACGTCGGCTAGATGATAATGATGATAACTTTCTGATCAGAATGCTATAAATGAAACAAACCATTATACTATCGCACAGTTTCAATAAATATAGCTCATTACGAACAACGCAGTTTCTGGCTGCGTTGCAGATATGTTACTTCACTTCAATATAAACTGCTTTGACAAATTCACAATCGCACTGGCTGGTGCTTGACGCAACTTATGTTAGCCAAGCTTACAGCTAAGTACTTATAAATAATCCATACTATGTTACCGAGTTGGACCGGTTTAATTCTAACATGCCCCACAGATTTCTGAATGTGTAGAATAGTTGCTACAAGCATCGAGGTGGCTTTGTTTTAGCAAACTCCTGCAGGATTTAGATCAAAAATTCGTATTGATATTACGTGTCTTAGTTTCACATGACAATTTGCTGAAATGATGTTTTCTTTTGTTTAGTTTTATGAATTGATCAATGTGTATATATTACATATGTATTCGCCACAGAAGAAGTAAAAACGTGGAAAATTTGAAACAGAATTTTCAGACCGGAATTCCGGTTCCGGCACGGTTTTTGCCTTTGCCGGAACACTATTTTCGCCGAAACCGGAACTCCGGTTACTCCCTGATCAGTACATACTCGTGAGTCGTGAGACACATTGCAGAAAGGGATAATTGCTGGTAGCAGCTATAACGGTGTTACACGATAAGAACCCCAGATTATGTAGGGAGAAGTTAACGTACTTATCCATTACTAATAATAGGCACTATGGTTACTGCTATATTTTTATGATAAATAAACCTGAATAATATAATCTATAATTACACCACGGAAAGCTTCGCAGATTCAATTTTAAAAGCGTGAACAGATTGTATGGTGAACTTGTAGCCGTTTTTACTGCTATACGTGTTAGTCACATTAACCGGTTCCGACACATCATTGCGACGGAGTAGCAACTCCTTTAGTGAGCTCAACAGCAGGTTAAAGACAGTGCCTCCAAGGTCCGTTGAAACGCAAGATTTTTTCTGCTTACAGGAGCAAAAATCCAGGTTTAAAGAATTTAAACAATATGTTCAATAGCAGGTCTTGGACACAATGCCCATTAGTATTTCATTATTTTACTGTTTAGTTGTGCAAGCTTATGGGAGGGCTTTTCCCCATTTTACGGCAAATTTCTTTGTGCTGATTATATCCTGTAGGTAGTAAAACAACTCGCACTATTTTAATCAGTAGGTGGTGGTCTATATATCGTTATGTTGAAAACATGTAGTAGCAATTGCTGTCATATCCGCATCCCTCTGAAAAGTCGATGGGGATGGGAAATTTAAGAAAAGTGGGTGTTAAATTTTGCTTAAAAGTACTAAATATTTCCATGTTTTCTTGTTTTGTTTTACTGCTGTGTGGGTGTCTTTCCAGCTAGACGTTGTAGCATTTGAAATAGTGATTACTCTAATGTTTTAAAAGATTTTGAGATAAAAATTTTTAAATTTCAGTTGAGCATGGGTAGAACGGCCGATTGGGAGGACAGACATGGGCAAATGTCACGAACATGGGCGATATGTAGCGTGGGCCCCTCATTTGTCCTTGTAAACAGGCCAGCAATTAGCATCATGTCTACTACAGATAAGTTTGGCAGTGGGTTTCTAACCCCATCTAAGGATTAATTTTCTAACTTATTTAATCTTTTTGTGCAGTCCTTATATAGTTTCGTACAGGCGTACCGTCTTCGTAAATCAAACCCGGTATCGGTTTTTTTGGTCAGGATTTCAAATTTTCTAAACAGAACCAGCTATTTTCCAATCGGACCCAATCTGGACACCGCATTATCTTGTTACAAATTTTGTTTTAAACCATCATTTTGACAAGCTTATCTGTCAAAGTAAACTTTTAACTACAATACTTTTCCATTTCCTTTGTAAGTTCCCTAACTTTTCCTCAATTTTACTGCCTCGTTCGGTCAAGTTTCAATCGCAAGATACATATCTATCAACGTGTATATATCGCCATGGTATACATATCTGTAGACGTGTATATATTTATTATCGTTATCATTTGTGTATCCATTTTTCTACTCCAGACCCAGGAATGTCTAATCAGAACCAGTGTCCATTTTGAAAAAATCCTGCACGGTGGGCATCAACAATTAGAAATAATCAGAACGTAGTGAAACGTAGTGGAGATTGTGGGTTTTTCTGGGATGAAATCTTTTAAATTCCGTCTGTGTGTGTGATTCGGCCATAATTCAGGAACGCCACGTATCCGCAATTTGCATTATACGGCTCATTGAACCGGCAACATCAATTTACCATGTTAGTCGATTCACCGTGTACGTCCCAAGCATTTTTTTTGACTTGGAGTATGGTTTGGGGTCAGGGGTCAAAATGTGGGTTTTTTGGCCCCATTACCCCATTTTAATACTCTTCACGGAAGCAATGTTCACTAGATGGTTTAATTTCATAGAAGAATTATAAATACCGAGGCCTCTTTTTTTGTTTTTCGATTAAGGCACCGGTTTTTGTATTTATGGGGTATTAGGGTATTGCGCCCCAATGGTTCCACGACCCAAAAGTTGAAAATTTGTACTGACGTCTTGGGCTACTGATAAGTTTTACCTGGGAGTTTTCGAGCATGGGAAACTCATTGCCGGTGCTGGTTTTGCTCTGTGATCTTCTGGCCTGTCCACAGCCTTCCTTATAGTGGGGGGTAATTTCGGGGGGCCTCATGTTCTTTCTCGGGGGAAATTTCAAAGTTGGGGGTGGATAAATTTTGCTTAAAAATACAAATATATTTCCATACTTTCATGCATTTTTTACTACTGTGAACGTACTTCAAGCTAAAAAACAATATTTTAGCTTTATACATGGTGGCAATTAATGTTTAAAAAACAATTTGCAAACAAAAAACATAAATGTTCAGACATAAAAAATTTGGAATTAGTTGAACATGAGGGGTTTCGGCCGAGTGGGGGAGGGGACGGACATGGGGAAAATCTCACGAACATGGGGGAATTGGAAAGTGGCGGGGTCCCCCCACTGTGGACAGGCCAGATCTATGGTTCATTGGGTAAGGGGGAGTGACGCCATATGGTTCGGGTCAGAGGTAATAATGAGGGTTTTTCACCCGTTTTAGTAACCTTAGGGAACCAAGCTTATTTTTATCTTAACTTTCGAATTTTTATCTCTGGTTGGTTTTATTTCATAGTGAAATGATAAATGCGGATGCCTCTTTTTTGTTTTTCGATTTAGGCTTTGGTGCTAGAGTTATGGGGTTTGAGGTATGGTGCCCCAATGGTTCCCCGACCCAAAATTCGAAAATTTATTCTGACGTCCTGGGCGACTGAAAAGTTTTATTTGGGGGCTTTCGGGCATGGGAACCTCATTGCCGGTATTGGTTTTGCTTTGTGACCCATTGTTCTGTGGGTACGAGGATATGGCGCCCCCAAGCTTCGGGGTCAGAGGTCAAAATGACGGTTTTTCACCCCATTTTAGTGTCCTTCAAGGAAGCAAGCTTATTTTCATCTTAATTTTCAAATTTTTTCTCTGGTTGGTTTTATTTCATAATAAAATGATAAGTGCCGATGCCTCATTTTTGTTTTTCGATAAAGTCTCTGGTTCTAGAGTTATCGGTTTGAGGCATGGTACCCAAATGGTTCCTCTACCCAAAATTTGATAATTTGTTCTGACGTCTTGGGCGGCTGATAAGTTTTACCTTGGGGTTCTCGAGCATGGTAAACTCATTACCGGTGCTGGTTTTTCCCTGTGGTTCCATGGGTAGGGGGTATGGCGCCCCCAAGGTTTGGGGTCAGAGAGCAAAATAAAGGTTTTTTTACATCTTTTTAGTACCCGTAACGTAAGCAAGATTATTTTTATCTTAACTTTAGAATTTTTTTTCTCTGGTTGGGTTTATTTGATAGTAAAACGATGAATGCCGATACGTTTTTGTTTTGCGATTACGGCACCGGTTCATGTGATTTAAGGCATGGTGCCCCGTGGTTCCTCGACCGAAAATTCGAAAGTTTGTTCTGACGTCTGAAAAGTTTTACCTGGTGGTTTTTGGGCGTGGCAAACTCCTTGCTGGTGCTGACTTTGCTCTGCGATCTATGGTTCTATGGGTACGGGGCAGTGGCCCCACCATGGTTCATCGATCCAAAAATTCTAGTTTTACTGTTACGTTTTGGGAGGCTGGTAGCTTGCACTTGGTGGTTTTGTGGCATGGCAAAGTTATTGCCGGTGTTAGTTTTGTTCTAACTTGTGCGGTATTGTGTGATATCCACATGTAGCATATGGACGTATGTTATCGAGAGCTGATTGGCTATGCACGCAAAAGGTGTATCTATGCTTCACTAGGTTCTGCAATGTCGATAGAGTTACTAGTGTAGGTTTTACCTCCAAAAATCAAGAATTAATCAGAACGTAGTGAAACGTAGTGAAGATTGTGTGTTGCAGCAGTGGTGAAATTTTTTAAATTGCGTGTGTGTGTGATCGGCCATAACTCGGTAACGCCTTAACCTATTTTCATGATCTTGGGCTCACTCGGACCGGCATAGTCGATTTACCGTGTACATCCGAGCGTTTTTTGATTTGTGGTCTGGTTCCGGGGTCAGTGGCCAAAATGTGGGTTTTTAACCCCATTTTAGTACCCTTCGCGGAAGCAAGGTTATTTTTAACTTAACTTTCGAATTTTTTTTCTGGATGGTTTTATTTCATAGTAAAATGATAAATGCCGACGCCACTTTTTTGTTTTTAGATTGAGGCTCCGGTTCTGGATTTATGTGCTTTGAGGTACGGGGGTATGGTGCTCCAATGGTTCCTCGATCCAAAATTTGAAATTTGTTCTGACGTCTTGGCTTCCGATAAGTTTAACCTACGGGTTTTTGAGCATGGGAAACTCATTGCCGGTATTGGTTTTACTCTGTGACCCATGGTTCTATGGGTACTGTGGTATGGCGGCCCCAAGGTTCGGGGTCAGAGGTCAAAATGAGGTTTTTTCACCCCATTTTAGTATCCTTCACGGAAGCAAGCTTATTTTTATTTTAACTTATGAACTTTTTCTCTGGTTGGTTTTATTTCATAGTGCAATTATAGATGCCTATGCCTCGTATTTACTTTTCGATTAAGGCTCCGGTTCTACAGTTACGGGGTTTGAGGTATGGTGTCCCAGTGATTCTCCGACCCAAAATTCGAAAATTTGTTTTGACGTCATGGCCGGCTGAATATTTTCACTTGGGGGTTTTCCGGCATGGAAAACTCATTGCCGGTGTTGGTTTTGCTCTGAGACCCATTGTTCCGTGGGTACGGGGGTATAGCGCTCCCAAGGTTCGGGGTCAGAGAGCAAAATAAAGGTTTTTTTACCTCTTTTTAGTACCCGTGACGGAAGCAAGATTATTTTTATCTTAACTTTCGATTTTTTTTCAGGTTGGGTTTATTTCATAGTAAAACGATAAATGCCGATGCCTCTTTTTTGTTTTTCGACTACGGCACCGGATTATGGGGTTTGAGATATGGCACCCCCGTGGTTCCTCGACCCAAAATTCGAAAATTTGTCCTGACGTCCTTTGCGGCTGGAAAGTTTTACTTGAAAGTTTTTGGGAATGGCAAACTCATTGCTGGTGTTGATTTTGCTCTGCGATCCATGGTTCTATGGGCACGGTGGTATGGCACCGCCATGGTTCATCGATCCAAAATACCTAATTTTACTGTTACGTCCTGGGAGGCTCATAGCTTGCGATTTTCAGAGAAATTTTGCATTTACATTCCACGAGCACATTAGTATTTTCAATCTAACTGCTACCACTGTGTGAACCTGGATCCTTTACATTGCTATAGCGCTAACAGCTCTAACCGGTACCATACGTTTGTGATTTAATGGCTGTTTTAACCCGGAATTCAAAATGGATTTTTATCCTGTCACATATGACAATAAAGATTACACCGTATGAATTATGCCACAGATGCATTATTGGTTTTCGTATTTTTAGTCTTTCCGCACTAGCAGTCTTAGCATATGGCGACATAGTTCAGTCAGGGCTATGCAAATTATCTTGGGTATTCCTTTACAATATTTTCCATGGCTACCGCGGAAATATTGCCACATAGTGCGTAGCACAGTCGCCGCGAATACTATCAATCTCACATATCGCCGCAAATACTAAATCAATTACGACTATGTGATATTTTTTATATTTGCGGCACATTACATTTGCACTGCTGCTATGTCACCTTTGTATTTTGCAGAAGTAAATGTGAAGAACTTGACTAAGCTGCATCCCAAATAATTAAAATTCAGACCGCGGGAAAGCGATAGTTCAATATTTTACTTAAAACAAGGACCGATATCATATTCGTCGGCCTTAGGTATACTAAAATTATAACCGTTTTTAAGTTGTACCCGACAGTCAGTATGCCTTTATTATCCGTAGTTGTATAATTTCTAAAGCGTGTAAAGTACATCTGAGAAATGGTTTTTCAGAAAGTTTAATATAGTTGAAATCATATCATATACAGCCGGGGGAACTGATTCTATCTAGAAAATCAGTGGCTACTTGAAACTGATGTATTTAGTAGTTCTTTATAGGTATATATATGTTTGTGATCCAGTGGTTACAAGTTTTATTATAATTCGTAAAATGCTAAATGGCGAAACTGAAAGTCGTTTTTCAAAATTGATTTCTGGTTTGCTAAATGCAAAGCTACATCATTATGCAACAAAAACAACCAGAGTTCCTTTCCGTTAGACCCTGATTCGTAATATTTCCGCTACGTGTTTGTAATATTATGTAACTAGGTATTGTTTAAGATTGAAAAAGTTTTGAAAGAAGCGACGTCTGAAGTTATCGATCTTCTTTACGGGGAATGTGACGTCATCTTGGAATGTTTGTAAGTTGTATTTCGGCTCGGTTATTCGCATAGCAATTTATTGCAGTATAGGCATTGGTTTTACAGGTTATAACTTAAACCAAGTGTTCTTCGCCATTGTCGTTCTTTGTGTTTTCCTATTAATTGATAGTTGTCCGAAATTCTTCTCTTTGGCCGCAAATTTTAATAGGAAATGTTTGCTTTTTTACTCACACTTACATATACTTAAAATCATCGTATTCAGCGTGCTTGATAACCTAATAGATAAAACACGCAACAGCATGCCTAAATTTGAAAAATCATTATTTCCGACAAAGGTTTGAGAAGCCATAATCGGGCACACAGCGGCCCAGGGACTGGTCCCACAATAACTCGTGGTCAATAAAGCTGTAGATCTCGATGAACTGACTCTGGTCTGGGTTTTTCGATGCGAAACCTGTCTTGCGAGATATATGGCCAAAGTTGGAAAACAACCCTCTAAAACCTGTTTTTTTGCTATTTTGACCCCAAATATGTGGTAGGAACTGTTCGCGTTCAACTTATGGGCACACCCTCATCACTTCTGCTATCGAATAAAAAATTTATCGAAATCATTTCATCCGAAGATGAGTTATGAATGACAGAAATATACAAAAAAAGAAATTTTCATGGTTTTCTCCCTAGCGCCCTCAGATTCTCTTCGAAATGCCACACCATTATAATGGTATGTTCTATATGAAAAGCCAATTTATACAACTTAAACGAGATTTGAAGATACATGTAAGCGTGAGTAAAAAAGCAAACATTTCCTATTAAATTTGTGGCCAAAGAGAATACTTTGTAATAGCTATCAATTAAAATAGGAAAACACAAAGAACGATAATGGCGAAGAACACTTGGTTTAAGTTATAACCTGTAAAACCAATGCCTATACTGCAATGAATATTGTATGCGAATAATCGAGCCGAAATACAACTTACAAACATTCCAAGATGACGTCACATTCCCCGTAAAGAAGATCGATAACTTCAGACGTCGCTTCTTTCAAAACTTTTTCAATCTTAAACAATACCTAGTTACATAATATTACAAACACGTAGCGGAAATATTACGAATCAGGGTCTAACGGAAAGGAACTCTGGTTGTTTTTGTTGCATAATGATGTAGCTTTGCATTTAGCAAACCAGAAATCAATTTTGGAAAACGACTTTCAGTTTCGCCATTTAGCATTTTACGAATTATAATAAAACTTGTAACCACTGGATCACAAACATATATATACCTATAAAGAACTACTAAATACATCAGTTTCAAGTAGCCACTGATTTTCTAGATAGAATCAGTTCCCCCGGCTGTATATGATATGATTTCAACTATATTAAACTTTCTGAAAAACCATTTCTCAGATGTACTTTACACGCTTTAGAAATTATACAACTACGGATAATAAAGGCATACTGACTGTCGGGTACAACTTAAAAACGGTTATAATTTTAGTATACCTAAGGCCGACGAATATGATATCGGTCCTTGTTTTAAGTAAAATATTGAACTATCGCTTTCCCGCGGTCTGAATTTTAATTATTTGGGATGCAGCTTAGTCAAGTTCTTCACATTTACTTCTGCAAAATACAAAGGTGACATAGCAGCAGTGCAAATGTAATGTGCCGCAAATATAAAAAATATCACATAGTCGTAATTGATTTAGTATTTGCGGCGATATGTGAGATTGATAGTATTCGCGGCGACTGTGCTACGCACTATGTGGCAATATTTCCGCGGTAGCCATGGAAAATATTGTAAAGGAATACCCAAGATAATTTGCATAGCCCTGACTGAACTATGTCGCCATATGCTAAGACTGCTAGTGCGGAAAGACTAAAAATACGAAAACCAATAATGCATCTGTGGCATAATTCATACGGTGTAATCTTTATTGTCATATGTGACAGGATAAAAATCCATTTTGAATTCCGGGTTAAAACAGCCATTAAATCACAAACGTATGGTACCGGTTAGAGCTGTTAGCGCTATAGCAATGTAAAGGATCCAGGTTCACACAGTGGTAGCAGTTAGATTGAAAATACTAATGTGCTCGTGGAATGTAAATGCAAAATTTCTCTGAAAATCGCAAGCTATGAGCCTCCCAGGACGTAACAGTAAAATTAGGTATTTTGGATCGATGAACCATGGCGGCGCCATACCACCGTGCCCATAGAACCATGGATCGCAGAGCAAAATCAACACCAGCAATGAGTTTGCCATTCCCAAAAACTTTCAAGTAAAACTTTCCAGCCGCAAAGGACGTCAGGACAAATTTTCGAATTTTGGGTCGAGGAACCACGGGGGTGCCATATCTCAAACCCCATAATCCGGTGCCGTAGTCGAAAAACAAAAAAGAGGCATCGGCATTTATCGTTTTACTATGAAATAAACCCAACCTGAAAAAAAATCGAAAGTTAAGATAAAAATAATCTTGCTTCCGTCACGGGTACTAAAAAGAGGTAAAAAAACCTTTATTTTGCTCTCTGACCCCGAACCTTGGGAGCGCTATACCCCCGTACCCACGGAACAATGGGTCTCAGAGCAAAACCAACACCGGCAATGAGTCTTCCATGCCGGAAAACCCCAAGTGAAAATATTCAGCCGGCCATGACGTCAAAACAAATTTTCGAATTTTGGGTCGGAGAATCACTGGGACACCATACCTCAAACCCCGTAACTGTAGAACCGGAGCCTTAATCGAAAAGTAAATACGAGGCATAGGCATCTATAATTGCACTATGAAATAAAACCAACCAGAGAAAAAGTTCATAAGTTAAAATAAAAATAAGCTTGCTTCCGTGAAGGATACTAAAATGGGGTGAAAAAACCTCATTTTGACCTCTGACCCCGAACCTTGGGGCCGCCATACCACAGTACCCATAGAACCATGGGTCACAGAGTAAAACCAATACCGGCAATGAGTTTCCCATGCTCAAAAACCCGTAGGTTAAACTTATCGGAAGCCCAAGACGTCAGAACAAATTTCAAATTTTGGATCGAGGAACCATTGGAGCACCATACCCCCGTACCTCAAAGCACATAAATCCAGAACCGGAGCCTCAATCTAAAAACAAAAAAGTGGCGTCGGCATTTATCATTTTACTATGAAATAAAACCATCCAGAAAAAAAATTCGAAAGTTAAGTTAAAAATAACCTTGCTTCCGCGAAGGGTACTAAAATGGGGTTAAAAACCCACATTTTGGCCACTGACCCCGGAACCAGACCACAAATCAAAAAACGCTCGGATGTACACGGTAAATCGACTATGCCGGTCCGAGTGAGCCCAAGATCATGAAAATAGGTTAAGGCGTTACCGAGTTATGGCCGATCACACACACACGCAATTTAAAAAATTTCACCACTGCTGCAACACACAATCTTCACTACGTTTCACTACGTTCTGATTAATTCTTGATTTTTGGAGGTAAAACCTACACTAGTAACTCTATCGACATTGCAGAACCTAGTGAAGCATAGATACACCTTTTGCGTGCATAGCCAATCAGCTCTCGATAACATACGTCCATATGCTACATGTGGATATCACACAATACCGCACAAGTTAGAACAAAACTAACACCGGCAATAACTTTGCCATGCCACAAAACCACCAAGTGCAAGCTACCAGCCTCCCAAAACGTAACAGTAAAACTAGAATTTTTGGATCGATGAACCATGGTGGGGCCACTGCCCCGTACCCATAGAACCATAGATCGCAGAGCAAAGTCAGCACCAGCAAGGAGTTTGCCACGCCCAAAAACCACCAGGTAAAACTTTTCAGACGTCAGAACAAACTTTCGAATTTTCGGTCGAGGAACCACGGGGCACCATGCCTTAAATCACATGAACCGGTGCCGTAATCGCAAAACAAAAACGTATCGGCATTCATCGTTTTACTATCAAATAAACCCAACCAGAGAAAAAAAATTCTAAAGTTAAGATAAAAATAATCTTGCTTACGTTACGGGTACTAAAAAGATTAAAAAAACCTTTATTTTGCTCTCTGACCCCAAACCTTGGGGGCGCCATACCCCCTACCCATGGAACCACAGGGAAAAACCAGCACCGGTAATGAGTTTACCATGCTCGAGAACCCCAAGGTAAAACTTATCAGCCGCCCAAGACGTCAGAACAAATTATCAAATTTTGGGTAGAGGAACCATTTGGGTACCATGCCTCAAACCGATAACTCTAGAACCAGAGACTTTATCGAAAAACAAAAATGAGGCATCGGCACTTATCATTTTATTATGAAATAAAACCAACCAGAGAAAAAATTTGAAAATTAAGATGAAAATAAGCTTGCTTCCTTGAAGGACACTAAAATGGGGTGAAAAACCGTCATTTTGACCTCTGACCCCGAAGCTTGGGGGCGCCATATCCTCGTACCCACAGAACAATGGGTCACAAAGCAAAACCAATACCGGCAATGAGGTTCCCATGCCCGAAAGCCCCCAAATAAAACTTTTCAGTCGCCCAGGACGTCAGAATAAATTTTCGAATTTTGGGTCGGGGAACCATTGGGGCACCATACCTCAAACCCCATAACTCTAGCACCAAAGCCTAAATCGAAAAACAAAAAAGAGGCATCCGCATTTATCATTTCACTATGAAATAAAACCAACCAGAGATAAAAATTCGAAAGTTAAGATAAAAATAAGCTTGGTTCCCTGAAGGTTACTAAAACGGGGTGAAAAACCCTCATTTTGACCTCTGACCCGAACCATATGGCGTCACTCCCCCTTACCCAAGGAACCATAGATCTGGCCTGTCCACAGTGGGGGGACCCCCCCACTTTCCAAATCCTCCCATGTTCGTGAGATTTTCCCCCATGTCCGTCCGCCCCCCCACTCGGCCGAAACCCCTCATGTTCAACTAATTCCAAAAATTTTTTATGTCTGAAAATTTATGTTCTTTGTTTGCAAATTGTTTTTTAAACATTAATTACCACTATTTATAATGCTAAAATATTGTTTTTTAGCTTGAAAGTACGTTCACAGTAGTAAAAATGCATGAAAGTATGGAAATATTTTGTATTTTTAAGCAAAATTTATCCACCCCCAACTTTGAAATTTCCCCCGAGAATGAACATGGGGCCCCCCGAAGTTCCCCCCCACTTTTCGGAGGGCTGTGGACAGGCCAGTAGATCACAGAGCAAAACCAGCACCGGCAATGAGTTTCCCATGCTCGAAAACTCCCAGGTAAAACTTATCAGTAGCCCAAGACGTCAGAACAAATTTTCAACTTTTGGGTCGTGGAACCATTGGGGCGCCATACCCTCATACCCCATAAATCCAAAAACCGGAGCCTTAATCGAAAAACAAAAAAAGAGGCCTCGGTATTTATAATTCTACTATGAAATAAAACCATCCAGCGAATATTGCTTCCGTGAAGAGTACTAAAATGGGGTAAATGGGGCCAAAAAACCCACATTTTGACCCCTGACCCCGAAACCATACTCCAAGTCAAAAAACGCTCGGGGATGTACACGGTGAATCGACTAACACGGTAAATCGACGTTGCCGGTTCGAATGAGCCCAAGATCATGCAAATCGGTTATGGCGTTCCCGAGTTATGGCCGATCACACACACAGACGGAATTTAAAAGATTTCACCCCCGCAAAACACAATCTCCACTACGTTTCACTACGTTCTGATTATTTCTAATTGTTGATGCCCACCGTGCAGGATTTTTTCAAAATGGACACTGGTTCTGATTAGACATTCCTGGGTCTGGAGTAGAAAAATGGATACACAAATGATAACGATAATAAATATATACACGTCTACAGATATGTATACCATGGCGATATATACACGTTTACAGATATGTATCTGGCGATTGAAGTCTCACCGTACCGAAGGCAGTAAAATTGAGGAAAAGTTAGGGAACTTACAAAGGAAATGGAAAAGTATTGTAGTTAAAAGTTTACTTTGACAGATAAGCTTGTCAAAATGATGGTTTAAAACAAAATTTGTAACAAGATAATGCGGTGTCCAGATTGGGTCCGATTGGAAAATAGCTGGTTCTGTTTAGAAAATTTGAAATCTGGACCCCAAAAAAACCCAGACCGGGTTTGATTTACCAAGACCGTACGCCTGTACGAAATGTATAGGAATGCACAAAAAGATTAAATAAGTTAGAAAATTAATCCTTATGGGGTTATAAACCCACTGCCAAACTTATCTGTAATAGCATCATGCTAATTGCTGGCCTGTTTACAAGGACAAATGAGGGGCCCACGCTACATATCGCCCATGTTCGTGACATTTCCCCCACGTCCGTCCTCCCAATCGGCCGAACTCCCCATGCTCAACTAAATTCAAAAATTTTTATCTCAAAATCTTTTTAAACATTAAGTATCACTATTTCAAATGCTACAACGTCTAGCTGGAAAATACCCACACAGCAGTAAAACAACAAGAAAACATGGAAATATTTAGTACTTTTAAGCAAAATTTAACACCCACTTTGAAATTTCCCATCCCCATCTACTTTTCAGAGGGATGTGGATAGGACAGAATTGTGATGACATGTTTTCAACATAACGATATAGACCACCACCTACTATTATAAATAGTGCGAGTCGTTTTACGACCTAGGATATAAGCAGCAGAAAGAATTTGCCGTAAATGGGGAAAAGCCCTCCCATAAGCTTGCGGATATTAAACAGTAAAATAATGTAATACCAATGGACATTGTGTCCAAATCTGTTATTGAGCATATTGTTTAAAATTCTCAAACCTGGATTTTTGCTCCTGTAAGCAGTAAAAATCTTGCGTGTTCAACGGACCTTGGAGGCACTGTCTTTAAACTGCTGTTTGAGCTCACTAAAGGAGTTGCTACTCCGTCGCAATGTGTCGTAACCGGTCAATGTGACTGACACGTATAGCAGTAAAAACGGCTACAACTTCACTATACAATCTGTTCACGCTTTTAAAATTGAATCTGCGAAGCTTTCCGTGGTGTAATTATAGATTATATTATTCAGGTTTATTTATCATAAAAATATAGCAGTAACCATAGTGCCTATTATTAGTAAATGGACAAGTACGTTAGTTTCTCCCTACATAACTGGTCTATCGTGTAACACCGTTATAGCTGCTACCAGCAATGATCCCTTTCTGCAATGTGTCTCACGACTCACGAGTATGTACTGATCAGGGAGTAACCGGAATTCCGGTTCCGGTGAAAATCGTGTTCCGGCAAAGGCAAAAACCATACCGGAACCGTAATTCCGGTCTGAAAATTCTGTTTCAAATTTTCCACGTTTTTACTTCTTCTGTGGCTAATACATATGTAATATATACACATTGATCAAGTTCTCATAAAACTAAACAAAAGAAAACATCATTTCAGCAAATTGTCATGTGAAACTAAGACACGTAATATCAATACGAATTTTTGATCTAAATCCTGCAGGAGTTTGCTAAAACAAAGCCACCTCGATGCTTGTAGCAACTATTCTACACATTCAGAAATCTGTGGGGCATGTTAGAATTAAACCGGTCCAACTCGGTAACATAGTATGGATTATTTATAAGTACTTAGCTGTAAGCTTGGCTAACATAAGTTGCGTCAAGCACCAGCCAGTGCGATTGTGAATTTGTCAAAGCAGTTTATATTGAAGTGAAGTAACATATCTGCAACGCAGCCAGAAACTGCGTTGTTCGTAATGAGCTATATTTATTGAAACTGTGCGATAGTATAATGGTTTGTTTCATTTATAGCATTCTGATCAGAAAGTTATCATCATTATCATCTAGCCGACGTTTAGGCTGCCCAATGGTAGTCTAAACAATGTCTCTGACTACTGATCAGAAAATTATATTATACCTTTCTTTATTTTCTTTTAGAACCATTTCAAGTTCCTACGGAATAACATGTAAAACACACATAAAGGGAGACGATTGGAAATATAGCGAGTGTTTAGTCTACGCTCCATACAGGCATGTTTAGTTACAAGCACATTCAGTTTCACGCAATTTACGCAAGGCTGTATAGTGAAATGCATTTTTTGTTCTGAAGGTCAAAAAACCAAAATACTGATCGATAAAGATTATCAGTTTCCTCAGTATCGTCAAAGTTACAGAGAGGCAATAAAGACATCGCAATATATTAAGTTTAAGTAAAAGTTATTTTCAATACATTTTCAATCCACTGTACTTTCATTTCTTCGTTCATCCGTTTTACTATGTATAAGTTTCGAACACCAGGTTCCGGTTCCGGTTTAAATGGACTATTCCGGTTATTCCCTTGTATTGATGTGTCCATCATGCGCCTTGATTTACTGAATCGTGAAAATTCATATTCTCGTTTCTACTGCGGTGTGTATAACACACGTGGAAGACTACCTGACAGCTGTCATGTCCATGGGGTTGCATTTCGAGCAATTCTCCAAAAAGCAGGATGAGCTAATTAACATAGTCAATAAACTCATGACTGTGGTCGAGGCATCGTGCTCACCAATGAACATCAACTGGAGACGAGAAATTTACAACAGTCATTGATTGTCAAAGTAGCAGCGGAGATTGACTACCAATAGCGCCGTAAGCCAAATATTATAGTGGTTGGTGATACCGAGGCAACCACCGTCAGTGGAATTGCTTGAAAAGAAGCCGATGTAAGTAAAGTGAATGACGTATTGATGATGAATTGGTGATGAATATATTATAAAGGCTTGTTATCGGCTTGGTACGTTGCTTCCCAGTAATCATGAATTTAAGCAAGACTATAGTAACGCTGACAAAACACTGGGGCAGAGGCAAAATGATAAAGAAATTCGCGACAGTTCTGTCAAACCTCTAGTAACAATGCTACCAACAGCTGTCGTAATATTTGTCTAATTCTAGTTATGCTATACGTAACGATGCCAATGGTTCTGAACATAATATCTCTTGTACTTTAGTTATTTCTAATTTTAATATGATACTAAAACTAGTGTTATTGAATGCTCGTAGCATTATGAACATAGTGCATATGTTTGAGCTTTTTGTATCTGACTGTAACGCTGATATTATACTTGTAACCAAGATTTGATGCAAGGTTAAGTGACTGAAACTTCTGTGAGAAACTATTCAATCTTTCGTACTGACAGAGTGGGTAGACTTATAGGCGGGGAAGCCGTTTATGTCAAAACAAAACTCAACCCCAGTCCGTATAACTTACCTCCCAATTTTCGTGTGAAGCAACACCAACAAGTATGAAAAAGCTGTGTTTATTTGGTTTCTTGTATGGGCCTCCTAACGCCAGCGTTGAACTGCACAATGGTATTATGTCAATGTTTGCAAACGACTTCTACTGCGGTTATGACATTGAAAAGATATGTGTGGCGTGCGTTTTAATATTACAGAAATCAACCGGGATTGAACTGTATATCCATCTAATTGCTATAGCTTCAGTAAATGGTACTCTGGACAGTGGGCTTCATCAACACGTCACAGCTCCGACGCGCGGTAATTGCTGTCTTGATCTGATTTTCGGTCGCGATA
>JASANE010027210.1:0-68497 GCA_030248225.1 Trileptium ribeirensis
AATTAATGTTACAGCTCAAATTTCACAGTTCTAAGAATTAGTAACCCGGCTGGCAAGAATCATATTAAAGATTAACGGGTTCGGAAAATTGGATTTATAAAATATATTTCAGCTGTTGCGAAGTTGGCTCAGGAACTCAGTCAGTCTCACAGTCGCGCTGCGCAAGCAAAGTGAGTACGGCTCAGCTGTCTATGTGTTCAATGTGTGTAGAATTTTAAATCTGTTGTAGTGTGTTGGAATAAAATATCTGTATTATTATTGTTACACATTAACGCCTTAGGAATAAGCTAACAAAGCAACGTCGGATACCTCATTGGAGTATTTTGCGTCAAAATTGTCATTAGTTGCGTGTCATCTGCGGTGCTAGTAAACACCTCTAGGACCACATCAATTAAAGTTGCCTAGTTGTGCCTTTTACAATTTTCTGGCTTTGTCCACGCTGAATGTTGCGACGCTGACGGTCCAAACGAATCTCTATTTATTCGTTTCTGAATTATATCTTGTGCCGGCCAGTATATTGACAAAAATATTACATAGATGGGCATTATTATTCTGATTCTAGTTTAGCTTATTGTTTTGTATGTATGTCTTTCAGTTTTATTTTTAAAATAAAATTTTCATGTCAGTTGTGAATTCGCCGACCTCACTTCCGGTATGTTAAAAACTAAGACTCATAGTACGTATTTCGAATTACGTTGTCTTTGCGGTTTTTCATTAGTATTTTATTATACGTGTAAAAATATACCCGGAACGGCAAATATTCAGCATCCCATTTTAGTAATGTTACGCCGTTGAAATGAGTATTTGATACCTGGATGAAGGCCCAGGTTTTGGTGCATTTTGTAAGCTATTTGTGTAGTGTTCTTGTTAAATCCAGTTCTAAATATTGTATTTGGCAGTTATATTTTTAAAAGTCTATAATTTTTTGCATTTGATCAATTTTCTCCGCTTGTGCTTATTTTTCACAGTTTTCGCTAAAATGTTCCCTAATTTTTACCAATTGGTTCTAGTTTTCGCGAAAATTGTTTGTACGGCATCTGGAGTGGGGTGAACAGGTGGGGAAGTAGCGGCGCCTTCAACGCGATGGAGTTGGCCCACGTGCTACGGGGTAGGCGTTTCACGACGAGGGGATACCCCTAACACATATAGCAATACATATCATTTATAGACAGGTCAGTAAAAAATTCCAGGACTAGTCTACTGATTACAATTGATATCCATTGACCTTGATTCTTGTCGTTTTTATTTCAACGAAAATAACCTAGTCCCTGTAATCTAAAATCTAAAGCAATCCAGTGACGTATCGAATTCATTTTTGTAAGGCTTTGGCAAAAGCAATAAATCACATATTTGGGAGTTTGCTCGAAAGAAGTCTATAAATTTTTATGTAAAATGAGCAAGCTTAAATATCCTTCTTAAGTCAGTTGTCATTGTAGGCCTTGTAATAACCAACATCCTAGCCCAGTTGTACACACAGAAAAA
Source organism: Trileptium ribeirensis (assembly GCA_030248225.1). NCBI lineage: Eukaryota > Metazoa > Nematoda > Enoplea > Enoplida > Thoracostomopsidae > Trileptium > Trileptium ribeirensis. The sequence goes on from JASANE010027210.1 coordinate 1,483, forward strand.
TCGAAGCCAGTTTTAACTGCGAAGATGCAGGATGCTCAAGTGTCGTTCTCGACTCAACGGCAATTTTTAGCACTGTAATAAGCAGCAACCTAACCATTTTGTATACATAGAATGATTGAAGTTAAATTTGGCCATAAACATGCAGGATTCTGAAGTGTCCTTCTTTAGTTAATGGTCATTGTTGGTATTGTAACTACCACAATACCAGCTACCGTGCTACGTACGCAAGTGAAAAATCGAAGCCAAATATAGGTAAAGAGATACAAGATGCTCAAATGGCCTTTTCGAGTCTATGGCCATTGCTGGTATTCTACTAACCAGCATCCCAGACTTGCTGTAAACATGAAAAGATTGAGGCCAAATCTAGCTAAAAAGGTGCATCATATTCAAGTGTCATTCTAGACTAAATGACAATCGTCAAGCAACCCACTCTTTCTGTACACATACAAAGATGGAAGCTAAATTTAATTAAGAAGATGCATGATGCTAAAGTGTCGTTCTTGAGTCAATGGCCAAAGTTTGGCACTGCAATAGTAGCCAGCATCACTGACTTACTATACACGTAGAAAGATTGAAACAACGTTTTGCTAAAAGCTCTAAGTTGTTCCTTTTTCTAACGTTATAACGTACCGCCCTCAGGGTTAGTTGGGGCTTCATAAGCTTCTAACGGTGGCGCAGATTTCAATAAAATACACACCAGTAGATTTTTATCATCAAAACGAGTGGAATTGTACTCGATATGAACATATTCTAAAGAAAAAAATTTGGGGTTCCCAAGGAAAACACCATTAGGACCTCAAAAAATCGAAAAAATTTTCAGGAATGTGGGTAAAATAAATTTGCGGAACCGTCTCACCGAGCTGAATCGATTGATACCACAATCAGCCCTATATCTTCAAAATTGACGAAATTAGGGCTGGGGGATAATGGAAAAACCTATTCCTGTTGTAAGTAAAAGTTAATAAAAGGTAATCAGTAAGTCCAGACTTGCTTGCTGCTAATTTTTTCGATCTCGTGACTGACAACATCCGTATAATTTTAACACTGTTATTCCCAATCCAAGCTTATCACTCAATCATTAGAAGGTATGTTGAGAAATATTGTGCTATTTACAAGTATTAAAGCATTATGTTATCACGGAAATAACGTTCATGGCTACTGATGATGTCTTAGATCAAAAAATTAGCTACAATGCAAATGGCCATAGTGCTCCGCATCCTGAAAAAGAACTAGATTTAAGTATATTTGTAATAATATATACCTAAACAGACTCAACTTTATAGAAACCTTAGAACCTAGAACATTGGCACATATATAACCAAATTTTTTATGAGAAAGCAGGATATTTCATGGTGTTGGCCATATAATTTCATGACTAATTACACATTATGCGGTACGTTTTACCCGTGCGATGGTAGTTGAGATTCGCTGACGCTTTGTATATGTATCTGATTTGCTGAGCACTTGCTGATTGATGCTTTGAATATGTATCTGATGGTAAACATTCAGATTTTCTATTATCATATTCGTCTTTTTTTGATTACAACGAATAGAATAATATAGATTTTAACAAATCTAACTTTTTGAAGCAAACTCACTCCGGATTTTCCAACGATTACTGAGTTCATACAGAGGTGACTTGTTTGAAGATAATCAGTTTATACCACAATCCCGTTGTCTTTAATATATACATATGTAACTGAGAAACGTTAAGTTATTGAGGAACGTAAAGTATTATTGTTGAAGTAAAGTAATATTCAAGTATTGCTGAGGAACGTTAAGTTATAATATCGCTAAAACAGAAACACATTTGCTGCTGTAGATTTAGCAGGACAGCAGACATCGAATTAGACTTTATATCAGTCAAAGGCGTATACAAGAATAAGAATCATAGCTTTAGTATATCTGAAACGACACAGTCGGTAATTGCACTTGGCAATGATAGCTTGCTAAACTTACCAAGGCATAGCTTTATGGAAACTTGAAATAAAGATGTGTCTTATGGCTGAAACCAACTGTTCCAAACGATTTACTGCTCAAAAATAAACTTTTGTCTTCGTAAAATGAAGCTTTATAAAGTTTGTAGTAATGTCTTTTTCTGATAACGATTACCTACCGATAGCGTCAATGCATAGGTTAAACGAAATAAGGCAAATACAGATTTTTCTAGAACACTATCATACTGATATATTTCTGAACACTATCATGCTATCGTACTTGAATATCAAACTGGTGCGGTACACCAATATTAAACTGGAGGAGGACGCCACTATCAAACTGGAGGGGGACGCCAATATCAATCTGGAGGGGGGCACCAATGTCAAACTAGAGGGAGCATCAATATCAAACTGGAGTGGGCACCAATATCAAACTGGAGAGGGGCGCCAATTTTTGGACGACAACGTGCATGATGATAGTCCTTGAGTCAATGACCACCGTTGGCATTGTAATAACCAACATCACAGACTTACTGTACATATAGAAAGCTTGAAACCAAATTTAGCTAAAAAGATGCAAGGTACTCAAGCGTCCCTCTCGATTTAATGGACATTGTTGGCACTGTAATAAACAACGCAGCCTTCTGTACACATATAAACATTGAAGATAAATTTAACTAATAACATGCTGATTCGATGACCACCATTCACATTGTAATTACCAGGATCACAGACTTACTGTACAAATAGAAATTCGACGCCAAATTTAGCTAAGAACATGCAAAAAGCTGAAGTGTTTTTTTTTGAGTCAACGGTCATCGTTGGCACTGCGATAACCAGCATCACAGATTTACTGTACAGTACTCATAGAAAGATTGAAACCAAATTTACCTAAAAAGATGCAAGACACTCAAGCGTCTTTCTCGACTTTAATACCATTGTTGGAACTGTAATAAGCAACGAAGCCCTTCTGTATACATGTAAACATTGAAGCTAATTTTAAATAAGAGTGTGCAGAGTCTTCAAGTGTGCTCCTTGAGTCAATGGCCATTGTTGGTATTGCAAGCAACAGCATCCCAGCCCTGCTGTACATTTAGAAAAATCGACACCAAATTTACCTAAGAAGATGCAGAATGCGGAAGCGTCGTTCTTCAGTTATTGGCCATCGTTAGCACTGTTGTAACCAGCACAACAGACTTACTGTACACATAGAGGCATTGAAGCCACATTTAGCTAAAAACATGCAAAATACTCAAGAGTCCTCCTCCACATAATGACCATTCTTGGGACTGTAATAAGCAACCCAGCCCTTCTGTACACATAGAAATATTGAAGATAAATTTAACTAAGAACATGCAGCATGCTCAGGTATAGTTTTTAGTCAATGACCACCTTGGCACTATAATAACCTGCATCATAGACTTACTGTACACATAGAAAGATTGAAACCAAATTTATCTAAAAAGTTGTAAGATACTTAAGTGTCGTTCTCGATTTAATGGCCATTGTTGGCACTCTAATAAGCAACCCAGCCATCTGTACACATATAAGCATTGAAGATAAAATTAACTAAGAACATTCAGGATGCTCAGGTATCGCTCTTGAGTCAATGACCATCGTTGGCACTGTAATAACCTGCATCACAGACTTACTGTACATATAGAAAAATTGAAAGCAAACTTAGATAAAAATATACAAGATACTCAAGTGTCGTTCTCCTTGTAATGGCCATTGTTGACACTGTAATAAGCAACGCAGCATTCTGTACACATATAAGCATTGAAGATAAATGTAACTGAGAACATGAAGGATGCTCACACATCGTTCTTAAGTTGATGACAACCATTCGCATTGCAATAACCAGCATCACAGACTTACTGTAAAAAATAGAAAATCGAGGCCCAATTTAGGTAAGAACATGCAAAACACTGAAATGTCTTTTCGAGTCAATGGCCATCGTTGGCACTGCGATAACCAGCAACACAGACTTGCTGTACACATAGAAAGATTGATACCAAATTTAGCTAAGAAGATGCAAGATGCTAAAGTGTTTTTCTCGATTTAATGGCCATTGTTGGCACTGTAATCATAAGCAACCGAGCCCTTCTGTACACATAGTGCGATTGAAGCTGATTTTAACTAAGAATGTGCAGGATCCTCAAGTGTCCTTATTGAGTCAATAGCCATTGTTGGAATTGCAATAACTAGCATCCCATCTCAGCTGTAGATATAGAAATATCGACGCCAAATTTAGGTAAGATGATCCAGGATGCTGAAGAGTTCTTTCTGAGTCAATAGTCATCGTTGGTACTGCGATAACCAGCATGATAGACTTGCTGTACACATTGAAAGATTGAAACCTAATCTAGGTAAAAAGATGCAGGATTTTGAAGTGTCCTTCTAGACTTAATGGCCATTGTTTGCGCTGTAATCATAAGCAACGCAGCCCTTCTGTAACCAAAGAAATATAAAAGCTAAATTAACTTAAGAAGGTGCAGGATCCTCAAGTGTCCTTCTGGCATTGTAAGCATTGTAATAACCAACATGGCAGCCCTGCTGTACATATAGAAAATCGAAGCCAAAACTTAACTAAATGCAGGATGTGCAAGTGTCGTTCTCGAGTACAACGCCATTATTGGCACTGAATTCGTAAGCAACCCAGCCCTTTTGTACATATAGAAAGATTGAAGCTAAATTTAACTAAGGAGATGCGAGATGCTAAAGTGTTCTTCTCAAGTCAATGTCCATTGTTGGCATAGTAATCCATATGCAACCCTATTCCTCACCAAGTCGAATCAAATGTTTTCTTTATGAAGTGACCAGGAAAACCTTCGGTTAAAACCTATGAGTGTCACAACAATTCAAGTCTCACCAAATATACCGCTTGCCATACGAACAGGCAGGGAGGCTGTAAATTTTCTAAAGCTTGAAAAGGCCGGCGCACCGCTCTTCCTCCTTCGACAACATAATAGATTTGAAAATATTTATCACAAAGAACCATTCAGGGCGCAAACATGCATCTGCAGTAGCTTTTCATTAATAATTCATGGAAATCGTATAAGATAAAGTTGTCATAGAGTCTTGAGTGATGTAAATCTCTGCTACCAAATGTAAATCTAAACTGAATAAAGGAACCATTCAACCATACTGGCAACAACAACCACTATTTGCTTTATTATTTTAAATAACGATAGCAACAGCTATTTTTAATCAAATTTTAAACCTCCGAAAAAGGATATAACAAGCGTTACTGAGGGCAAGTTATCTTCCTTTGAAATTTTGCGCACATTGTCATAATCAAGCGGAAAAATTGTAAAGTCCCCAAAATCGAATCAGCTGAAATAATTTCAAAAATTGTAAACAGATTTATTGACACATACATTCCGTAAGACTCAAACAAAACAGTACTACAACTTAAAGATAATAGCAAAAAATTAGTCCAATATACTTTTTATGTTTGGTATACAAAAATTATTGTTAACGTATGTAATCTTGAGGGTAAGTAATAATAGAAGGAATAAAAAGGGCACGATAGTCAGCCTACTGCCGTAAGTACTTGTTGTCGGGTGGGGGTGCAGCGGGCTGGCCTCTTCCCAGGAATTTTAGGAGGTCGAGCGTCACCGCCACACTTCCGCCAAGAAATATTTTTGGAAAATGTTTCCTAGATCGCCTCCAAAGCAACTAAGGTTTGGCGGGCTCAATATAACAAATTGTGTTTCTTTGGCAGTGAACAAATCGTGCATCGAGCCCTTTCAGCGAAAAAACACACCGATCTGTTACAGTAAACAAGACACAACCACCCCTCCGCTGCAGTGAAATTGCACATTTATCCACTGGGGGTTTAAAGGACTTGGCCACCCAAAGCTGATAGTGTCATAGTGAAAACCCAGTCATTCAGCATTATATTAGCAAGGCCGCATCTGAGAATCATTGATGTAACTGGTACATGTAGCATTTAGTTTTAAACAATCATTAGTGATATCCATTACTTGATTACACCTTAGCTGTAATTTAAGATCTTATGCAAACTTCATAATATACATAACTTTACGTTAGCGGTGCGTTGCCAAACCGCAGTAGCGGTGCCACGATTTCAGTGTAGCGGACGCGCCGTTGCACCTTCTTTACTGTAACGGGTCGATGTGTTTTTTCGCTGAAAGGGCTCGATGCACGATTTGTTCACTGTCAAAGGAACACTATTTGGTAGATTCAGCCCGATGAACCTCAGTTGTTTTCGAGCCGATCTAGGAATCATTTAGAAAAAAACATTTCTTGGGGGAAGTGGGGCAGTGATGCTCGACTTCCTAAAATTCCTGGGAAGAGGCCAGCCCGCTGCGGCCCCACCAGGTGACGGTTCTTCTGGCGGTACTCTGCCACTATCGTGCCCTTTTTATTCCATCTAGTGTTATTTACCCTCAGGATTATATACGTTAATAATATTTTTTTTGTAAACCAGATATAAAAAGTATATTGAAGTATTAATTTTTATGCTGTTTTCGTTTAGTCTGTAGCAATGTTTTATTTGAATATTACAGAATGCATAGAATTGTGTCAATAAATCTATTTATAATTTTTGGATTTTTTCAACTGATTCGATTTTTAAAGATTGTTTTCCATTTTTTTCACTTGATTATGACGATGTGATGAGTCTTGAAACTGAAGGTCGTGTCGAAGCCGAATTGGAAGAAAATGTTGAGGAACTAAACGACCATTCAAGACACGGCCGGAAATTCAAGATGGAAATATTGTCGTTGCTGATGAGTCCAATCATGACAATTTTTAAAACCGACACATTGGTTGGATCTGATACCCTAGAGTATAGGTAGTGCAAGCGGTAAACACACTGTCTTGATGCTGATTACATTGGTCCGCTATTTTCTGTACCACCAATTCTAGATCAATCGTCCTACGAATATTTCATATTGTTTTTGAATGAAATGAACATGAAATATGAATTACGAAATTCAAAATAAAAACTGGTGGGATCAAACAATCTATTTGCAGCTTTAAAAATTATATATTTGAAGCAGCGGTGGCATACCTTTCACAACTACAACTGCACGTGTCGAACAATTTATCGCCACATGACCATTACCAAACGACCGTACGTATAGATTGACACGCGTATTACGGATTTTGAAGATGTCTACTATCATTCGTAATGAAAGTGAAGCTTCAAAGAATCATATACTCATATGACCACGAGAAATGTTTGCCTTGAGATAAACAAAATTTCCACGAATTTTTAAAATTAAGCCTCATCGACCATTGCGGCGAAAACAGTTTCAAGCTTGAGCTTGAAACAGTACTTTCCACTGACAAAATGACTATAATCACAAAAACTGGAAAGGGTGTTAGGTGGTATCGTGCGAAATAAACTAGCAAATAGTATGTCTGGGTCATATGCGGAGTTGCGGGATTACTTTACTACATTTCAATGTAAACAGCTTTTATCGTCAGACAATTACTACTGAACACTGTTTGTAGCGAAAGGCGGTGTTGTGGTGCTGTTGCTAGGCTCCCCTTGACTCTGACAAAACACGTAGGCACAAATTTTTGCGACCTCATTTAAACACTTCAAATAATTGACAAACAAAAATCCCTGCAGTTAGCACTGTGCGATGTAACAGGAACAAGGAACAAAGTGCGAATAGGGGAAGAGCGATGAATTATATGCTAGATGGTAATTTGTCACTATCCATTGGACCTTGGTTGGGTAACATCAATCTGAATCTGCTCTCGCCATACACAAGCTGATCTCGTGCGAAGCTGATCATTGACAGAAAAGGCCTATAGCAACAACAAAGATCTTGAATTGTCGAGGAATATGATCAATATGGGCAGTGTCGACTTAACAAATATTTTGGCCGCTCTGCATCGCATTAGAGTTGGGCGCCCAGAATTCGCGCATGAACATTTTTTATTTTTTGTTTAATGTCGATTGATTCCCGCGGTAGTTGAGATGCGCAGAAGATGTGAACGACTAGGTATCTACTAAATCTTTTGTTTGTGGTCTACTTAACTATTACCTCTACGGCCCATGTTACCTTTAGGGGTCGGTAGTTATATCGCAACAGCTCCGGGGAGGAAACGTAGGCTTACTTAAAGTGCTGTATAAGATACGAAGCGTAGGCTAAAGTTAACATTCTGGCTTAGTATATCGAAAACGGCACGATATGCTTTTTATTTCCGGCCCTAAAAGTTACATTGACCACATCTGTTTTAATAATATTTTTTCTGTTAGCGCGAAAATTACGATGTACAGAGTTTCCTTTTTCCTTATAGTCTGCTGATAATTCTTATTAGATTACCTGATGCACTTGAATTAACTCATCAAATATGTTCAATAAATTGAGTCGACATGTAGCAACCTCATCTCATTAACCGTACACATATATTCTAAGCTTATATATTCTAGCTTCATATACACTTATAAAGCTTTCAAGGAAGTACCCCACACAAATTGTTGAACCTTAAAGATGGTAAACAATTGGTATGCACCAACTACGCGTTCTTTAAAGCTGGGCTGCATGCTCATATCACTATTTTACGTCGCTGCATTATAATGTAACAGCACTTTTAGAAAAATTAATTTTAAACAAGCAATTATATTACTTCTTGACGACAGCTTTTTCTAATATGCCAATTGCGTTACCATTGCCACTTATTTTGACAAGACCATTTTCACAAAACAAGATTTTCAAGAACAACCTTACATTTAACTGTCTCGCCCTTACTAAACTAATAATTAAAATGGAACTGTCAGACAACTGTGTAGAAGCTGCGCTAAGCACAAGCTGTTAACCATTGTCAATAACTTTGCAACTGCTCACAGACATCATACAGTTTGATAAAAGAGGAGACGTATCTAGTACTGATGTTAAATCTAGTGCTTATCATAGATGACCATACACTTCATGCTCAGCCCTAAAGGTCCAACACTCTAAGAACTTCCCCGGCACCGTCCGCCGAAAGCGCCCAGAAAATATTTCCAATTGTAGCAAAATTATAAAAATTTTTAGGCAAGTTTGCGGAATATTATATAAAATAAAAGAGCCGAGGCAAAATTTTTGGTTACACCCCTGGCCTACACTCTTCAAACTACCTGCCGCAAACCGCCGTATCACGTCCATCTAAACCCAGAGCCAGCGACCTCTGGTCACTTACGACATGTTATACCGTTTATTAAATCTAAATGATAGCCGAAAACTTACATAAATCTAACTAATTCTCCGACCGTTATGTGTATATAGATACTATCTACCGTGTATATATAAAGTCGCACTTTTATGATACAAATCGTTTCGACTACATTTACCCCGATTTTGGACAATTTGGATAATCAGCAAGATAGCAATGCCCCTTGCCGGCGGCCATGATACCAACACAACAGATGGCAATTCGAATCAATAATATCAAGGTTTTCCCAATACAGCAGCTGAACATCATTATAATGATTGATGCGTTACAGTCAGTGATCGGCGGAAAATGGGCGAAATCTACAATGGGATAATCGACGCTTCCAACTGATCAACCAATCGGAGAATAATTACGAAACTACATCGCCATCTCGGGCGCGACCAGCTATGCATCATGCCAAACAACAATTGATTCCACATCACTACTCATGATCTCAACATCAGGTTCTCCCCATCGCATTCGGATCCCCTTCTTGCGATCTTATCAACAAACCTGCTCCTTGTGACCACTTGCTCGTTCGTCGTTTCCGATCCGACCTCACAGAAGCCGATATTGTCAACCTCGTGTCATCTAAAGGCATCACCCCTCTTCATATGCTCAAGCTCCCAACTGGAGATGTAGATGCTGCTTTTCACATCGTCGACGCCCGTGCTATATTACTCTCCATCAGCCAATGGACATTTTGCCCCCGCTGGTGCTAAATATCGCAGGTTTATTATCGACAATGCTGCAAGATGTCGTCTCAGTCTCCCATATCGTGGTCTTCTGTCAAGCGATAGGGAGCAACAAGATCATCCATCGCGGAATAATGTGCTAGCCACGACGAATATTCGCCGCAATATCGAATATGTGGCCGTGGAAGGAGCGTGTAATTCAGATACAATTTCAACGGCATCGGTTCAGCTCGGGCATTCAGAAACTCCTTCGACGACCTCTATCAATTCAGAAGAACATACCAGAAGGCCACCGGTACTTCTCCGACAAACGAACTACAACAACCATTAACCCTGCAGTGCCGACAAACAGCACTTACTGACTAGCCGCAGACACAGTTGTAGAAAGACAATCTCCGTCCACCACTTGTTTTGCTCAATGGTCGCTCGCTTTCGAAGAAGTCCGTACTTATTCCTCACACCATTTCCACACACAATCTCCATGTACTTGCCCTTACCGAGACTATGATGCGACGTGAGAGCTCCACAGCTCTTTAAGAATGCACACCGTGCAATTTGTGCAATGCAGCCTACCTCAAAGCGATCGGTCGCGGAGGTGGTCTTGCTGTAATTTTTCGCAGGCCACTGAATTACAAAAACCGTAGTGTCACGTCTGAGCTATATTTCGACAGCTTCAAATCTATATGCGGAAACATTACCCCAAGCAAACAGCAATCACAGTACTCGTTGTTTATCGCGCTCCCCAACTACTTCTTGCCGTTTTCTACGATGATTTCTCCGAACTAGTGACATTAATTGTGACCTCCTCGAATGACATTCTGACTAGGGGCGATTTTAACATTCCCATTACGAATGCCACCTTCAGTAACCTTCTTCAATCGATTGGATTTCGCCAACATGTAAACGATGCTACACATGACAGTGGAAATACACTTGATCTTGTTCTATTACTCAACAGTAGCAACCTTGTGTCAAGCGTCACTGTCTCAGAATGTGCCGTGTCTGATCATAACTTAATAAATACTAATATTAATTGCCGTATCAATTCTAAGGCCTTAACCAATACAATCAAATACAGATGCTGGAACTCACTAAATGTTGATCGCTTCAAACAATCACTGTCATCGATTTTCCTGCCACCAAATTGTTCTTTTGATGCCCGTGTGTATCACTTCTACAGTCGAATTTCTCTCATCGTCGATGATCTACTGCCTCTCAAAATCAATACAATCTGGTATCGACCAGAGCCTCTATTGTTTGATTCCGAATGCCAACCTGCGAAAGCAAAATTGAGACGTTGGGATCAGTACTGGCGACGCCACATAACGACGATAAATAAGGAAGCCTAGATAACTTAGAAACGTGCATGTCGAGAGCTCTATCAGCGGAAACTAATCATTTTCTGGAAACACAAACTCAATGAGTCGTCGAACAGCGATAAACGGAAAGTCATCAATTCCTTACTCAATCGGAAATTTCGGACACCTCTAGCTCCCGAACGTGCCAATGACTTTGCCGCTCATTTTGTGCAAAATATTACAGCACTAAGATCCGACTTCTAACAACAAACGATGTTTTCGGCTTGAATATTCGACGACGCTCCACTGATGCAATCATAGGCTGCTTCAGAACAGGAAGCTCGGAGGCTTATACGAATGACTAATAATAAGTGCTGTTCTCTAGATTCACTTTCTCCTAAAATAATTAAACAATTTATTGACGATCTCCTAAATCCACTTACATCATTGTGTAACGAGGTTTTGCCTTGGAAAACAATTTCCCTCGTGTAAAACCGGGGACGTATTAAGTCGTGAACCACAAACAAGACGGGCCTAAGCCCTTAACTTCACCTCACATGCGCTAATTTGTTTCCATTATTTATTGTTTGTTGTTTACTAATTGTGCCAACCATTTAATGTTTACTATACGCTATGGTTGTTGATTGTAAATGGGTTGCAAAGGCATGTATATTGTACGTGTATCCATCTATACAAGATATGTGATTATATATAAATATGTTTATGAATTTATTATGTGGGCAAAATCTTGTGTACATGTGTCTGTGTTCTATGTGCACTTAATGTATTTAGCTTGTGCTGCAATTTTTATATAGCTTGCAGGAGCATTTTAGAACTTAGCTAATTTTGAGGGAGCTTTCAAGGGAGAAACGGAAAGAAGAGAGTTTTCTGTGAGCCTAAGGCATAGAATTTAAATATGTCGAATTCGAGTGTAAGGGTTGGGTGCCCTAAGCATTAGGCCTACATTAGCGGATATGTGTATGTGTATCTGCTGGATTTTCGAAAAAATCCTAAAATTTGTTTATACCTAGGAATTCGGGAAAATTCATAAAAACTTATTCTCTAATGACTAAAATTAACTTAGGTTAAAGAGGGAATTTTAGGGGAGTGGAACCAGAGTAAAACTTGGAAAACTTTACATGTAATTTGGAACACTTAGAGAAATCAACTAGGAGAAAATTGGGAGTAGATCTATAGCTCTGGTATTCAAGCGGTTACGCAGTTAGATCAAGGCCTCAATCGGCCTCAGAAGCTGCGCAATCAAGGTGAGTACGGTTCAGCTGTTCATTTGTTTAAACGTTTGTGTAGAAATTGTAATTTGTCGCAGTGTGTGAAATAAATCGTCTGAATTATAAGTGGTGACACATTAATGCCTTAGGATTGAGCTCATAAAATAATATATTCCTTGGTGCTCACATTGTCGTAGTTTGTGTGTAATCTACGGTGGGACTAGACACCCCTAGGACCACGTAGGCTACAATTGGTCAGTGAATCTATCACTACTGGCATAATGCTATCCTGGGAAATGATGGCCATTGTGTATCCTCGTCTTAAGAAATCAATCGATAACACTCTGGAAATGGACTTCTATCGCACCTTTTCTAACATGTCCTACGTCTCTAAACTGATCGAACGCATAGTTTTGAATCAATTGAATCATCATTTGAGGACAAATAATATAATTCCAACTAATCAATCTGCATAAGGCAAATGACATTCTACTGATACAGCCCTCACTAAAATATGAAATGATATCCAATGTGCATAGAGTCGACAGCAGGTCGTTATCCTAGTTAGTTTGGATATGTCAGCAGTTTTTTTGACACTATCAGCCACTGCACTGTTTTGGAGAGACTGTACCGCATCGCAATGACGTCAAACTCCATGAACTGGTTTATATCGTTCATGACTAACCGTCAGCAATGTATCCAAATCTGAACACCTTTTCCAAATCAGCTGTGCTAGCTACGGTTCTCATGGCAGTGTTATCCGACCGAGTTTGTTTAACATTTGGATCGCGCCGCTTTTGAACATTTATCAAGAATTCTGGGTTTCAAGTACACAGCTATGCCGATGATATACAAATATACAAAACCTTTGCGGCAGTTGACGTTGGTGATGTTGTCATCTGATTGCAAGCACTTGTTGATACATACAAAACAGTGGTTCTACAGTAACGACTTAAAAATGAACGTGTCAAAGAATGAGCTCATCTACTTTATTCGCAGGCATTTCAAATGCCCGTCAATTCAACTGTCTGACTCAGTAATTAATTCTTCATCGAATGTAAAAATCCTTGGTCTCATACTTGACAGTAGTCTAAACTTTGACAATCATATCCATGATGTATCTGGCGCTTGTATTTGGCAACTGCGCGAAATACGCATGATACGAAATATACGAGACACAGCGACGTCAGAGAGCATAATTAGAGAATTCATCATGTCAAGGATCGAATATTGTAATGCACGGCTCCACAGCGGGCCTGCCGCAAAGTCTACAGCCTCTTCGCCACATCCTACACGGCAATTCCGGAATTGTAACCGGCACACGTCGACGCGATCATATCTCTGCCATCCTGCGCCAACTGAATAGGCTGCCCCTGGACTAACGAATCAAATACAAGATCCCTCTGGTCGTCCGCAACGCAATACTAAACAACGCTCCGACATACCTGAACGATATTCTCAGACTTTCAATAACATCAAGGCTGACTGATACACGAATATTGCGAATTTATATGCTTCGAAACCAAACATTTGCATTTGTTGGACCATCCGCGTGGAACAATCTGCCATATGAACTTCGAAGCCGACCCCTGAGCGCTGTCAAATATAAGTCTAAGTTGAAAATTTTGTTATTTCCTAGAAACTGACTATTAAACTCGTTATTACTTTTTATGGTTTCTTTGGCGCTTTTGCAACGCTTTAGGCGAAAAGTGCGCGGTATTAATGTATTACATTATTATTATTATTATTATATGTAAAATTTTATATACTGGTCTAACACAATTGAGTCAACGGTCGAACAAAGGTAAAATCGGATAAAGTAGCATGTGAACTAACAAATTTTCAGCGTTTACGTGATACCAGATATCAGCGATAATTTGGTGTAATTTCCCAGTTCCGGTAGATAACATTTGGCTCAGCTCATTAATGCGGTTTGAACTATACATATGATTTTAAGCGCTTATTGATAAAAAATTTTAAAATCATGGACTATGATTAGGGACTGTTGGTAATCTGAAAATCAAATTTTTATCATCAATGTGGTGTGAATTATCAATTTCTGAATTGTATCAACGACCCAAGTTGAATGTTGGCGAAATTAACGTTGGGGTTAACTTGCCGAAATTGCTCGGTTGCCGAATTTATGATTGCCAATTTTTGGCCTCTGAGCTGCACCAATACACCTAACAATTTAAAAAATTATTTCGCACCAAAAGGTAACGAAGCAGTGGACGTTGCCGAATATTTGTCCCAACTAGGAGGAATATTACTCGATGATTAGCCCTTAAATACTAAATTTGCGCGCCCAAATATAATTACGCCTGTGGGAATGCTATATATCATTAGTGTAAATTGGTTAATGCCCGCATGCGGCCTATCTACTGAGAATTACGAATAAAGTGGTGAGGTGCGTAAACAAATGTTAGATGTTGTCAGCATTGTGACATTATTTAATGCTTGTATTGATTCTTGATATAGTAGATTAGTTTTATAAGGAAGTACCGTAATTTTGCTAGAATCTAGTGTTCAAGACTAGATAGAATCAAATAAACGGACTTAAAATAAGTTTTTTATATAGCCTGATCGCATTATTTGCTGCCATTTATCAAATTGCGAAGCATTTATTTAAATTTCAATGCACTGAACTATACCTACGTGATAATAAAAGAATTATAACTTTCAAGGCCGAGAGTTGGATGCTATTTATCTGCTGCAAAGCAAAATATCTTCACACCTATCCGACAACATTTTTAAGGTGAAGCAACCATATGTCAGCATAAATGTGTTTTCGTTAAAACTAAAATTATCATGCTTATCTCTGCTCCATATGCGGAAACTTTTTAATAAATGGTTCTATACGTGTGACTGCAATACGTGTTTCTTAAATTATTAAAACATGCAGGATGCCTACTCGATACTGATCTTAAGCAAGTATTGCGAAGTTATTTGAATACTGCTGTCGAGAAATCTATTTAGACCTTAACAAAACGACACAAATGTTTTGCATCTGCTTTTGGCTTAGCTTATTATTTTTGTGAACCAGTTTAGTAAAGCATGGCATTTTGTTTTGGACAAATTGTAAAATTGCATACATAATCGCCTTTTTAAACATAACGCCTTTTAAATATTGCTTCGGCTGCAATTGGTGTTCTATATTTAAACAAAGCGATATTCTTCTCAGCACAATATGGTGTCAGTCATCTTTTATTTGAACAAAGTGATAAAGAAATGCTGATTTCTATTTGAATACAATTTCGTCTCAAACCGGGATTAAACAGACGTAAATTAACTACCACATGATGTTTTCCACAAATAATGGAAATTTATTAGGATTATCTGCTTCGTATCATAATTATGCAATCATAAGTGAAAAGCTACAACCAACGGGTCATATGTTTACTATAAAATAGCATTACGAATTATCGTTTTTTATGATGCTGTTGGATGAAAAAGCAGTATATTCCCGAATTCAGTGCCCTAACGGCCAAAAGTAGTTGGGAATGTCTGTTACAAATTGGACTTTTTTGACAATTTAGCTTTAAAATGTAAAATTTTTCTAATAAATGAATGTGGTATTTGCATTAGTACTAGTCAGATACCACATTGTATACAAACCCAGAATTCCGATCTGCAAAGAAAAATTCGCGTATCTCCGCTTTTTAGCAAAATTGAGTTGCATGAATTATCCCAATTTGCAGATGAAAGAAACGAGTATCTCTGTCCGACGCCAAGTTATGTACAAAAAATCTTTGGCGAATTAGTATGTTTCCTAAATTTAGCATCTTATACCGTTGTAAAAAACACATTTAGTACAACCGTCTGCCAGGAGATACACTTTTTTACCTAAGTGAAGATCTGTAAATTATGTAGCTACGCGAATTTTCCAAATGATGCCATGCACATTCGACTGACTAGCAAGGGGCACCATGATATTTTCTTTAACCTCTCTTTGGTAGCAATTGTTATTTGAAACGTATAGAAGTATCAACTGATGACGAGAGACATAATATAGCTGTGATGATTCGGTGATAGACTTATGATTAACAAATGGTATTCTTGAGCGTGGTAATACAGAGGAAAGAAGAAGCACGAAGACACGATTTCACTGAAGAACAATTCATTATGATATTTCTCAAAAAAGTTTGTTTGACTTTTAGGCATGCAAACGTTATAAATGGCTACCCTAGGCTTTAAGATGATGTAAAGTTCCGCACAGCTAAGAGCCCTCCAATCACACAAAAAATTTGCGCTTGACGAAACATGAATATAAGGATGAAACGAAAATTGCCACTGGTGTTGAAAGTCACCCTTTACCATCTTACTTTACCAAACGGATTTGCTATGTCTTAGATCAAAAACGCCTAAGCAGACAATGTAATATTTGCTTCTCAGGACCGCCCAGACTAATTCAAGAATCGGTCGGCTTAGCGCGTGTAAGGTCATTTCCAGATGTTATGTTATGCACATAGATAACGCGTTCTGGAGTTTCGTTGCTGTTGTGGCATTGCGAGGTACTTCATTATATATATGTTGAAATAATTGCAGAGTCAAAACAAGAATTTGGAACTTTTTATTGGAAGATGATTATAGTTATGTGGCAATTTTGGGAACCGGAAATAACATTAATATATTTGCATAATATATTAATAATAATAATAAAATATAAATAAATAATAAATAATAAAGATTGTGAATTTCTAGAACCGAGCGAACACTCCGGTTGTTGGATAAGCCGCCTTAGTTGAATAAAGTTATCTTCGTGCTCTATACCAAAGATCGGAAGGTGATCTTATGCAAACCTGGTTTCTGCAAACAGTATATATACATACTAAGCTTGATGCCACGGGTCACAGATACGTGCAACACATCCGTGTTGCTGACGGTTCGGGCAACAAACAATATATATACTAAGCTTGATGCCACGAGTCACAGACACGCGCAACACGTCCGTGTTGCCGACGGTTCGGGTAACCAGTCAAACGGATCTGAATCAAAGTACTAGGCCAGAATTATCCAGAGCTTGGATGACCGCTTCAATTCAGTTATTCTGTGGTGAATTACCACCACACGTTCGTCTAGTCCATGATAGCGATGACATTCCTATGTCGTTCTGACAGTATGTTTTCGATATACCTGGTTTTGGACTTTTCCATATGCGTGACAAATTTGATAGTCAACGGCAAAAATAGAATATCTTTTTTAGCTTAATCTACGCTTGTCCGCTACAGGATGTATTCAACCTTCCAAAATCTTTCTACTACCCGGTCTAGTGTTATCCCGAAACAAAGACTTATAGGATCACGATTCGCTGTATAGCGCGAGGAAAAGATTAAGTTCAAGTATCTTGAAACTTGTGAAAGCTGAGTTACAGGAGTTTTTCATTCGATGGCAGAATTTCACCCAGCAACCTATAATCTATTACAAAAGATAAAACTATATAAGTTATGCTATCGTAATACTCGATATAGCAATATCTGCTTCATAGCTAGCGGCTAAATAGCCATTAATAGGGAAAATAAAAACTGAAAATGATGTTAAATTACGTCAAATTTGATATTCACAGAGGTACAAATTGATGCGGTGTGTTACCATTGGATTGGTTGGTGTAGTGCCTAGTATAAACATTTAATACTAAATAGAAAAAAGCTTTTCTATCAATAGATAAGTCTTTAACGGTTGAGGCGCTTTATGTGCAATTGTACCTATCAAGTTTTTGCGTAGCCGGCTTGTTTTCATTCAGAAGCTATATTTGACAGTATATGGCTCTTTAGAATGAACCCATAAATTTTTTCAACAATAAACAATATCTTCAGTTTAAACATTTCAACTGCCAAGATTAAATGGAACAGTGATTAGAGCACGGTTTGATAACTCTTGGAGGATGTCTGCTTTATAGATTTTTTCTGCCGTTAGTATCACTACATCTCAACCAACTCATACGCAAAAAAATTCTTGGAACACACGACACGCCAACTCAAATCCTAAAAATTTGCAAGCGATTTCGCAATAATAAATTTGCACAAAGGGAGAAGAAAATTAAATACTTAATTACTGCTTTAGCGCACAGATAAATTTAAGATGAGTTCCACCAGCATAGTTCATCATTTCAAATAGAAGCACAATTCGTGAAAGAATGTCGATTCTGACAAGGCAACTCTGTAACTTTATATGCAAGCTGTACCCATTTTAAATGTGGGTAACGTGGAGGAATGTGTACTTAGCGTCTTACCCAAGAGGAATATACGCATAGGAGGAATCGAGACATCATGATTGTAAGACCTGTTCTTTAACCCCTGAGACGACCACAGTACAGTATATAATATATAATTTAAGTTTGTTTTAACAGCTATATCGCCCATCATTTACTAGTAGTAGTAATCTGCAATCTTGCGAGCATCGTTAACGGTCTGATATGTATATTATCAAGGTTTTACATCGCACCTGCGACCAATATTATTAGAAGCCGTCGATCTTCCGCAGGAAATTGCCGTTCCCAATTTATGACCAGTTTTAGGACCAGTCATGTTAAAGGCGAGATTATATTGAATAAACAAGAATACTTGGCGGTGATCTTCAGTACAAAACCGGACTGCCACCGGAACGATTTCAGAATATATCTGTTACCAGTGTTTATATTGCATATGTGAATTTGAGCGCAATAAATCCGTCAAATTACGGTTCTGGAACTAAAACCAATTTATAATCATGTTCAGCAGTTCATAAATGTCCCGTATACATTCGAGAGCTGGGAGTGCCCAACTATCTGCACAACCCCTAGCTATGTAGGTTCATGGTAACTAATTGCACGTTTCAGAAAAAATAGTCGCTGATAATGAAAAATTTCTAAATTGAATTTATCATCTCAGAATTCGATTATGAATAGAATATCATACAAATCTACCCACCATTTGAGGGATGCTATTCTAACTCCATTCAAACTCGATGCTCTCACATGCGCATCTAATACCTCAAACAAATTTAGATTTCTTTTTCTAGTGTTATAACGTTTTACCCGGCATGATCACTTAGACAACATACATTGCTCTAGAAAGGCAACAGATGAACTACACTTATCGACTAGAAGCCGGCGTATATGCATGTGATACTAGATGAATAGAACGAGAAACCGATGGGCAAATATTTCAGCTCAAAGACATTTTCTGCGATTTACATTTATGTCAAACAATCGGTGTACCTAATTTTAATTAAAATGTGTCGGTGAATTTCTTTTTCTAGGTAGGCCTAAGAAAAGGTATAAATGACACTGCGAGTTGTGTAACGTACACCCAATCAGCAATCAGTTTCAGGCACACCAATGCTAAACCGAATGCATAGTGTGAATTTTCAACGCTGGTACAAGTTTCAACTATCACCAAGTGGAGAGTATGGCTTCTGCGACCAAAAAGTAGCCTTTAACAGTTATTCTTCCTTTTTCCATTTTTTTTCACTGCTCAATTATTATGGACGAATGAAAGACATCATTAAATGCCTTTGTTAAAATCACATTTATGCTCGAAGGAGTATACATGACCGAAAATGGGAAGGGTTAACGAAAATAACGTTACATGATTATTTTTGCTATCACTGATTTTGGGCAATATGATTATCCATAGTTTTAAGAATTCAACAAATAGCAAGCCTGGCTTTCGGAAGTATGAGTGTGGTTTTTTTCTTTAAGGAAATGTATTAAATAGTTTAAAGTACGTACAGCGAATATTGGTTAAAATTAAAGTTACTGGTGGCCAAAAAGTTAAGATTCGGAGTGACTATTGTTTGCATATTTGAAAAACAATGTGTGGCCAAGCTTGATCAACTGGACTCCAAAATGGGCTTTAAATATTACATACAGTTCAATCAGTAGAAAACAGATCTAGGTTGATAGTACAACAATTTGATGTTGGTACAATGTGCTAATATAAAAATATAACAGCATAGAAATATATTCAGCGAAGTAATACGGCAGAGTACACTTCATGGCTTGAACCATTATGTGTAAGATCCCCAGCAAAGTGCATAACTACTCTGCCTTGACGGAAGTGGGAAACGACGTTTATCTGCTTGTGTTACGGTTAGGATTGAACTGTTTAAGAAAACAACAGCAGCTTAAATTTGAATTAAATAGTGAAAACTGCGGTATGAATAATGTTAAATCCGACATCACTGACACAAATTTACACTACAAGCACAGTTCAGATAAATGCTATACGGCCTAAATTCACAGCTTCTCCAAAAATTCAATGGTTCTTGACAGAGGTGGTTAATTACGGCTGAAAGAATTATTATTTAAGTCGATCATTCAATTTTGTACTGGAATGTAACAAATGTTATACGAAAATTTTTTAATCCGAAATTCTATAGGCTGATATTGCAAGGATAGTTTAAAAGATGGTTCACAGTGTTCAATTCCACAGCGAATTTTTTACCAAGTCCCGCATTGCAGGTCTGTCGCTGCTTTTGAAGGGCGATTAAACGACATCGTCCGAGACTAAAAAGTGGTCCATAATAGGCCTATACGTAACCTAAACTATAATAAGGCAACGAATTATACAGGTTTAGTACTACCTATTAAATACACAGTCGCCTTTAGAATAACGTATAATGTATATCAAATCCAAAATCATTTTTACATCCTGACGGCTGTCACAAAGACAATACTTAAGTTCAGCATGAAACTACTCATGAGATTGGTACATGTCTACAATATTTTGTTCATCAGTCAAAATATTTTGTCCAACTGTCATAGCGATGATAGCCCATTTTATAGGCGTTCTGGATGAAAAAATAAATCGATGTAATTCTACAGATTAGACAAGCTGATGCTATACAACTAGTATACAGGCAGCTTGGAAAGCCATCATCAAGACATTACTGTAAATGGACACGTGATGAGACAGGCTATAGAAATAAACTTGATTGATCCACTATGGTCCTTGTCAACATCTTAATAGGGGCAAACAGTATGGGCTGGGTCAATGTTAATTATCTTTGATAGGTTGCAAAATATCGCCTCAATTCCTTTCAAAATTGCACAAAGACTTGCTGTTTTGAAAGTCATTGTTTATGATTCGTGCTCGCTATAATGGGGTGAACACCGGGCGTACCGCTCATTGTTCGTTCCATATAGATAGGTGATAAGGTTTAAATACTTAACTGGGGGATGTTGACCGTATTCTGCGTCTTCATATGAACATACAATATAATTTGGGTTAAATTTGATCTACTGATCGAAACATATCGTCGGAGCTCCAAATTGGACGCACCAACTAAATGAAGCTTCTATGATTAGATGGAGCCAACAATTTGATTAATTGAACACATTAACTATCATAATAATAGTACCACAAAATATTGCATATATTAGAATAACCGGCTGCTTGATGCTTCAATGTTGTGCTATCGATTTGTGGTAGGCAATGTTTTGCGCGTTGTTATTCACTACATTACGATGCAGCCCTGTTATTACATTGCGTTTAAGCCTCCTTATAATACTGCTACCTTCGATGAAAAATAAGCTTTTAGATATGACCAGAACAACAATGTCATTAAATAGATATATAATAGTTTGTATTAAGTAAGTGAGGTATGGTTAATTTTGTATGCTTTGTATAATTGTAATGTTAGTGAGTGTTCA
This sequence comes from Trileptium ribeirensis, assembly GCA_030248225.1. Taxonomy (NCBI): domain Eukaryota; kingdom Metazoa; phylum Nematoda; class Enoplea; order Enoplida; family Thoracostomopsidae; genus Trileptium; species Trileptium ribeirensis. Next base: position 23,452 of record JASANE010027210.1, read on the forward strand.
CATTGCATCCGATCAAAATCGTTGCGATCTAATCTGACCCGATCCGATTAGAGTTCACATTGCATCCGACCTAATACTAAAAAAAACTCCACACTTGCCGCATCCGTGTGATGTATATGTGTTTTCTCAGACTACGTCCTCTCATTCGGATCGGATAAAAATTGCGCTTGCTCGGAGAAGATAGAACCGAATAGGATAGGAAGCAATTTGATCACGCCGTTATTGTTAAACAAAATTTATGGTATCTTATCTAGGGGTATACTATGCACGATAAAAGATAACCTGTCCGGCAACCACTAATCTAGACCAGTATAAAAAAAATCACCACATATTTTATGAAGAGGATTCAATATTTGGGACCTTACCTGAACCGCCATTAAAATGAAAAATATTTTTAAAATAACTTAAAAACATTTTAAACGAAATATGGTAGTGTTTGTATTATCGTTTGCTTACGAATCGACTTATTCTGGCTGCTTCTAAAAATGATATGCCAGTTCGCAACCACTAACGAGGTTTTTAGCGGCATTAGAAAATTAGTACGTTCTATGTATGAAAGATTCAAGGAACAGGAAAGATGTTGTAATTATATAATTTGACAATTTTCTGCAATGCTTACCTTGAATTGCTAAGTATTTGACTTTGTGGGCAAAGAATTGCTAAGAGTTGCTAAGTACTTTTTTGACTGCGTTAAGTCATCATAGTACTAATATATTCATAGGTGGTCGTACTGGCTGGTATTTTACATGCTTATAAGGTGCAAGGGGTTATCACGCGTCCTCATGAAGCGTCGACAGATTAAGTCCCAAAATAAATTTACATTATCAGCAAAAACTGTGGAAAATTAGCAAACATAGAGAGAGTTGATCAAAATTAGGGAAAAGTAAGATCCTTTTCTTTCAAAATTAACTATCCATATCCTGACAAGCCCAACACCTCCCTCTGGTAACCTCTCCTCCTCCCGCGGCACCGGCAGCACCTTTTAACCTGGGATCTTGAGCATGTATGATGTAGAGGTGTATTTCTGCACATGTCGGAATCCTCCTACGCCATATTTACCCCCATATTATTCCGCACAACTACCACCGATGCCGAATCTGTGAGAACGGTCTGGTAATTTCAGTATAATTACAAAAAATTTTAAGCCAATATTTGAGAAACGGACAAAAATTATGAGTAAAATTTTAAAAATGTTAGTTACCCCGGGCCTAACCCCCCGCCGAAACAATCTATCTCGCTGCACCGAAGTGCCTTTGAGACCTATTATATCTAGTGGAACGTCTCAGTATGTATATCGTTGGAAAGTCTGATATAGATAAACCATGAAAGTACATATCTATGAAACCGGAAACTGCAGTTTGAGGCACATTTATATTTTTGTCGAGAGTTCTTCTTGGTATTGAAATTAAAATTTAGCTTTAAAAAGTTAGTTTTATAATATTATATACTTTTGAACCCGAACTAACGAGAACAGTCGAAACCAGAAGAGGCACCAAAATTATTGTTGTATCTTCAATATTGAAAAATTTTATGCTTGGGTAAAAGATAAGACCCCAAAATGTTGTTAAAATAATTTAATAGGTATCAAATAGAGTGAGAACGGGACTGGATATCAAGCCACGGCCCGGCCCGTTTGCCAAGGCGGCTAGGCTCAGCCCGTTCTCTCCGAAGTCAAGGCCCGGCGCAGCCCGTTTGGTGATATTAAAACAAATCAATTCTAAGAATAAATAGTCATTTAATAATACTGACTATTTAATATTAATAATAATATTGTATAAATAACTCTTCTCACCGAAAAAGTAAAAAACGAACCTATATATAACATTGTAAAAGGCAACTCATCAAACGTTAGCAACTTATGTTTATGAAACTGTACAGTACAAGTAAAATAAACGATAAAATTCGCTAATGGCAAAACGGGCCGAGCTTCGAGCTTTACTTCTCACCTCTAGTATCAACTACATCCACTATAAAAAGTGCGACGCTGACGGTACAGACGGTCTTCAATTTTTTATTATATATTGGCAATTAATATAATAGTAATTTGTCTCCAGTTGTAAATTTGGAAGTTTGGTTATGTTCAAGGTACTGATGCGACGCCAACGGTTCAAACGATCTTGAATTATTCCCTGATTATATATTTTTGCAGTTAATATAATGGTAATTTTGTTGCATGCATAGCTAGGATTCGTTATTTCGTAATGCAATTTGGATTTCGTGAATATTTTGGTCTTCGTATACATTTGTCGAATTTACAAGAAATTGGGACTTCGCCGACTGAAGCCACTCAGGTGCGTTCACTCGTTAAAACTTTGCTTCTCAAAATTTGAATCCAAATTTGAACTTGAGTTATTGTCCAGCGATATTTTTGATGTATGTGAGTAGTATATATATTAAATCCTTTTGGAAGGAAATAGTTGTACTGTATGTAGAGCGATAATACAAAGATATGGTTACAGTTTAATGTAGATCCGTGTGTTACAGGTGATAGAATGACAATCTAATAATGATAGTTTTGACTCGTAATTCACTGAGATGTCTTTACTAATATACCTATATAATATGTGTATTTATTTCCACCTGATCTAGCAAAACCTCACGATTGTGGGGCGCCTCCATGTTCATCATGCTTTTCCAAGAGCTCCTGTTGTTCGTACGTTTTTAATTTGCGTTCTTTGTGACGATATTGATAGCGTCTTTTCCACACTGGTAGGAAACGTTGCGGAAGTGGGGTTCGCGGTCGTTTAAATTCAGCAAATTCCATGTCACAGGTGCACATCTTCTTTTAGTAAGTCGAAGTTGTTGATGCTGCGGTTTGAACTGGGCGATGCGAGAGCCGATTACGACGCCCCTTACGGAGAGCATGGCTCAGCAACCGCATTCGCTACTGCTATAGTACTCGATTCAACGGCACTCTGCTACATGGTGCATCCGGCACTCTAGTTCGCAGTTCGGCACGCGGTCCAGCTTTGGTAATCCAAGAATTAGAAGTTTTCGAAGACGCCCAATTGCTGCAAGCGGGTGCCTTATTGGCTGGACATGTACCACCGGAATACGACAATGTGGGCCGAATGGCGACATTGTAAAGTAACCGCTCAATTTGCAGCGTCACATATTGGAACTGCCAAAAAGGCCTGAATCTTCTGAATGCAGATCTAGCTTTAGCAATTTTATTCTCAGTAGAACTCGTACCGCGCAGCCTAGATAACTTAATTGAACTTGATATCTAGATTTGAATCGTATAAAGATCAACATTATAACGCCGCTCCAATGATTAAGAGTGCTTCAACTATGAGAAGTAGCTGCTGCAGGTCGGAGGAGCTGACGGTATAATCGCACACGAACGTTTCACACGGCCATTGCGTTGTCACTCGACAGAACATTGCCCCAATAGCTGGGGTAATCAAGCACAGATGACGTCCGTTTCTTGACGATTAATAAATGATCTAGCTGGTAAATACGATATTCCACCTCGGGCTCTCGACGTTCAGGGGCGTCGCTTTTTGTGATTAAATGTGATATTGGCAACACAGAAGACTGATACTGCGCCGCAGAAATTAATCGGCTACCGTTTTCACCAAGTTTGCTCAAAGAATAACGTCCTGGATGTGTATTTACATACTTATATATAAAGGTATATATTATTGATAAATAATGTCAATGTACGCTTTGCCAAGAGAAAGTCATACAATACCGAATCAATCTGTCGCTGAAATCTTTGTGCTGCATTTATCAAATCAAACGGCTTACAACGATATATGACAAAGCCAAACGTTGTTTGTTATAACAATTTTAAGCCCATGATTCGGTGCCATTGGAATTTGAGGATAGGCAACGCACGACCAAATCGATTTTTGGAGAAACTTTACCATCATGCAATTTATTTATGATGTCAACAATACTAGCCATTCAAAATGTATCCAGTACTGAAATTTTGTTAAGCGCCGCATTACCACCACACGGTCTCCACGTTTTTGGGATCACTCTTCGGCGCAATATCTAAAATGCAATTGCCCTAGACGATTACTATAAACTATGCCTTGCTTCTCCAGCCCAAAATATTTCTTTTGCAATTTGCAGTGTACCACAAAAAATTTGTCTTCGCCTGGCAAAAACTCGGAGGTGTGTGGTGTTTATATGATCTTTAACAGAGTAAAAAACATAGTGACCCATTGTCATTGGTCCAAAACGTTCTTTAAAATTATTAATCATCGCATGTGTTGGCGTAAGTGATAAAATTTGTGGACTTTAAAAATAGCCAGCCACAGTTACAGAATTTTCAGACTTTTAACTGCAGGTTCTACACAAATTTTGTCAGTAATATTCTTATTCATATCCTCACAGTTAATTAATTTGTGATTCCGGCAATCAATCATTAAATAATGTTTACATAATATAAAAACCGAATATAGATTAGTATATCTGCAATAATAAATCGCCATGAAGATTTATTATTTAAACATTCAATAAAGAATCACAATGTTTTCGTGCCAAGATTAGAACTATTATATAATACTCGACTCAAAATGCTCCGGTGAGATTGTTACTATCGGTAGTAAACGTTTTCGGTAAAACACAGGGTGACACCACTGCCAATGAGACAATACACATGTTGTTACGGCAACGGAAATTTTTGAAACCACATCTGTTTCCACTACTTCGGCGGAGTTATAGAATATATAATGCAAAAGATATTTTCATATTTCAGTGCTTAGTCACATGTGCTCATTAACACCAAATATGATAGCAAATGTTAACTATAAACATTTGTCAATACCAAAACCTGAAAAGTTGTTAAAGTTTTTATGAAAAATTGCAAAAAAACAACCACCGGCATTATAACAACATCTTTTTACATAAAAATTATACAACAATCATAACTCAATTCATGGACAAATCGCACAATAATATCATAAAAATGTCGCTTCGACATACGTCAAAAGTAGAAGCGCAGCATTGTTCAGCATTATATTGCCTACACAAGAAGTATTACGTCAAAACATGTGGCATCCAGAAGAAAATTAAAATTACGCAAAGTTAGCCTGCTCAACTAATAAACTCAAGTAAATACTGCTTATATACGTGCTTACTCTATGTTATGTACATGTATGTGTAACAGCGTAAAAGGTGTAATTCCGTTGTTTTGACCTAATTTAATGTTCCTAATCATAAAAGAAAAATGACATATAGCCCCCCCAAATGTTAATGATGCCCCCCACCAACACTGATTTTTATAAATTTTATAAAACATCATCTAATAATTAAAATTGTCTTTTTAATAAATCGTACCCATTACCTTGTTGTCGGAACTGGAGGAAGTGGATTTCAACCTAGGTTCACTATAAGATTTTTGCACAATTCTGACAAAATCCAAAAGCAAAGTTTATAATGTACAGCATATACAAAAGTCGAAAACAACAGGTTTCTGCTATGTTTTTTATATACATACACTCTGACAAATGACGAAAACATGCAAAATGGTGTTCTTCGCTCACACATGGCAGTGTATGAAGATCTCAGATCATCGGTAGTCGACTGGTTAGAGCTTTAGACTCTCACGCGAAACGTCGTGGGTTCGCATCCCTGAAAAACCTATGCAGTTTTTTAGTATTTTTAACTCTATATTTTGTGTGCGGTATTTGGTCAAGACAAGATCCTCCAGGGACTACGGTTTGTATTTTTACCACCGCGAAACGCTTTTGCGATGCCGTGGATGACCACTCTAAGCACATATTTGTTGTAATGATTTTATTTTAAGTGGCTAATTAATGTTTTGATGTGTATGCTTTTGTATAATTTGTATGAGGATTTTTGTGTGAATTTGTCGTGTAAAATGTGTGTATTTCTACGGTAAAATTTAGGTAAAATTTGTGCGTAAGTGTGCTTTTGTGTATGTAATTGTGATGTGTATAACGTGTGATTTTGGATGTGACACATGGCAATGTAGAACTAAAAGTTGGTTCTGGAGATTGCAAAATCCAGTTAATTTTGTCACAGTTTTTCTGTACAGGGTTGTGATTTTATGTTTTGATTAAAATTTGTCCAACATTGCTCTGTACTTTTGAATTTATTTTTGCATTTATTGTTCCCTGTGCATGCGTGAATTTTGCACTGCCATGTGAATTTGAGTGTGAAGTGGGATGTTAAATTGGATTCATTTTTGGGTGTGGATTCTGGGAATTCAGAGCTAACTCAAAACATTTCAAAAATTGAGCTAAAATTAGATTTTTGTTTATATTTTTGATTCCACGAATTTGCCAGAAATCTGGGTATTTAAGAGGTTGAGCAGTTGTCTTGGGGCTCAGTTGCCTCAAGATTGCTGCCAGTCGGGTAAGTGGCGCTGCCACCTTTTATTGTTATTAATTAAATTTATTTAACGTTTGATTAAATAAACGGTCTTTGCTGTGCGGAAAAATTTAATTATAAGTAAGCTTAGGATATTGAGCGTCAGTTAAGACTAGCAATATACCCAAGGCTCACGCGGGCCACATATGTATATACATCTGATCTAAACAATTTAAATCAGCACGGCCTGATCACGCCAGGAATATTGTATTTTTGTTTGTTAATTCAAAATCCCAAATATTTCTGACCAAAATGAATGAATGATAAAAGTAATCATCAAAAATCACAACAAATTTCAATTCTTCGATTAATCAATTCCTTAGGACAGAAACCAAGCTTTCAAGCTATTCGTATAGTTCGAAGTTTATGGTGAAGTAGCAACAGAATGTCTTTATTATAAACTCACCGTGCAAGACAAAAATTTAGATAATTCACTCATGTTTCAAAGGTTGTCGTACCACGAAACTTTATCAAATTGTTCCAAAATTTAAGGTGGTAGTGCTACGATTCCAAAGAGTTTCAGGTGCTGAAATATGAAGAAGCCAAGCATAAATTTGGGTATCACACATAAGAATTGGGTTGTGATTTAATGTATCCACAAAAGTTGACAATAATGTTCTACTGTTTAGGTATGGTAATTACAGTTTGTGGGATTATTTATAAGTATCGCATATGAAATTGAAATTAGTATTAATGGACTTTTAATTCGTTAAAAGAAATTAGTTGAAATATTTCGTAGATAAAAATATGATTCGCTTATTAGATCTTTGCTAGTGACACCGAAAATAATAGCATGACACGTTTCAGCAAGGGAAAACCACTTGTGATATATAACCGAATTTTTTTTAATTAGATCTCGTAAATAGTATGGAATCACGTAGGATGCAACTATGATTTGCAATTACCAGATTTTGACCTCTGTATTTCGATTGCCATGATTACAGTAAAACTGGTATTTCCTGGTTGAAACAAGGTAGCATTACCTAAACTTGCAAGATTTATTAGATGAGGTAACAAAACATTAAGTTAAAACCAGTAAACTGTCCCAGAAAGACCTAAATTGGTATTCACGTTAATGTATCGAAAAGCGTCATACTCTTCGTTCACTTATACTTTTGGCTTTATTTTATTACTCAAAACTTGCGTTGGAGACAGCTTACGAAATGTGAGTCTTAGCTTGATATGCGTTTAACATTTGCAAAGTTGTACGTTGTTATAATGTTTTAAGTGATAAAAATCTTTTCTGGATTTTAGACAAAAGGTAAGATGTCGTCACAATTGATTCAGTACCTATAAGAAGATTGTAAAGTGTTGCAAGGTATTCTGCTTCAAAGGTCATGCTCATTGGGGAGAAGTGATTGTTATCCTGAGGCGTGTCGAACCCCGCATTCCTCTGGCGAAGCGGCTATCACACCGCTGACAGGTAGCCAGACCCCACATGACGCTTGGCACCTCCCCTCCCACACCACTACCACCGCTCTCTGAAGGCGCTAGAAAAAAGTTGGCAAAAACTGGCGAAAGTCGAAGCAAAATTGGCAAAAGTTGGAGAGAAATTGCCAAAAAGCGGGGGATATTGGCCAAAATTGGGAGAAAGGTGGCAAAAAATAAAGGAAAATTTCCTAATATTAGAAAAAATTTTGAGTTAAAAAAATTGGAAAGTTTATCCCCCTGGGCAAGCACCTCTTCCCCTCGCTAACTGGTTCATCCCGCTGCGCGAGGGCGAGAGCCGATACCCGCTCCGCGCTGCACCGGCTGCCCTCCTAGAATGTCGGACTTCGTGCATGTATGACCGACCCTCCTGGTCACGACGTTTAAGAAAAACAAAAAGTTGGCAACAGATGCAGCAAGATCTACGTGCTGCCGGATTATATATAATTATAATAATTTTATGAACGAATTTTAAACAAAATTGTTATAAGAATACGTCTTTAGTAATTACATTTCGTATTTAATGATAACCCAAAAACAGTTTCGGAATATTTGAGCATTTCCCGAAACTTTTCAATTTCAAACTTTAAGTGTATAAAGTTGGCAGGAAAGCGTTCGATTTTTTAATTCGCTGGCAAAGTTTACAATTTACATAATTCAAATCTTCTGCTGACAAAAATTCAACATTGGTTGATATAAAGTGGGATTCTGCGCTACGCTCTGCCAACTGGTATATAAGATTTTTGCATAAAAGTCAAGTACTACTACAAACTGTTAAGTCATAACAAGACATTTGCAATCGTACGTTCTTTACATTCGGTGGCAACGGAAACATTATATGCTTACTGTCTAATGGATTACTTACTGTCTCGAATATCATTTTACTGGGAATATTAATGATGTATTTTAATCTATGAATTACGGTAACACTAAAGACTTTAGAATCTCCGCAGTCCGAATTTGGTCAAATTTGAATAAAAGAGCGAAAGAATAAAGTGGAAATTTTGGTATCATTCGACTCGACTCGACGTGCTGGTTCCTTAAATACTCATTTTAGCAATACTAATGACATTTTTTTAGATTTTTTGGGTTGCCAGTGGTTCTTTGCTGCCAAAAATTTTGGAAACAAATTATTCGCCATAGATACATCATTTTATGTATAATTTGAGCGGCAATGACGAGCTGCGTCGAACGTTGGTATAATCGGGTTTTAATCGGATCACAAGTTAACGACTTAGTCTTGCGCTAATGCTTCGGCTTAGGAGTTCACATAAATAGCAATAACTCTTTAACCCGTGAAGCAATTGAGTTGATTTAACTATCCTTCGACTATGCACGGTTCGAATCGTATATATTATTTTATATCCTTCAAGAAAAATTTTTCGAAATTTAGGTACCAAGGCCTCAGAATAATTTGGGACCACTGAGAAAAAATCGAAAAAATTTGTCATAGGTATTGCCGAAAAAATTTGTCATAGGTATTGCCGAAATGAGAATTTTCTGAGTCGAACAGAGTCGAATGGTAGCAAAATTACCGCTTTAAATGGTAAAATTAATCAATTTTGGTCTGGTGGATTTTAGGAAAGACCAAAAATAAAATTGATGCAGACTAAGTTTAGCTATAAAGTATATTAACTATAGCATATACTCATACAGGGATAGGGGACTATCCCCTGAGGTGTCCGAGCCCCATGACACCCTATCCGGCGGCGCCGCAGGCGCCGAAGCCATCGGCGATGAACAGCCCCCTCCCCGGCTAGATCGCAGTACGATCGCTTCACTGCCTTCATTCCGAAGACCGGACTACCCCCTGGAACCCCGGACCTAGCACGTGTATAACATTTGTGCAAGTTCAAGCGAACCCTGATTGTCCTGGCAGGAGGGAGAGAGGATGAGCCGCCGTAACATAGGGCAGAGGGTTAAGTTTTTAGAAAGTCCTAATTTCCTAATTTTTTGCTAATTTTCTCCAAATTCTGCTAAAATTATTTTCAATTTTTGCCAATATGTGTCAATTTCGTTTAATCTTATTACCAATTTAGCCTACGTTCTCAAAATTTTCGCCCTGATTATGATCTAGGAAAGCGGGAGGGATGTGGGGCTCAGGATATGGCTTAAATATGGTAATGGTAAATATCGCTAAGTGACGAGTCCGACCCTCAGAAAAGAAAACCACCCCAACCGGCCCTTCTCAGGTAACATGGGTCAAAATAATCATATTGGGCACCTGAAAAATACTAGTTGGATATCTCAGTCTCCTCAAATTCAATGTTCCGCACATATATTCGTGATGTTCAAATATACCATAACTGCGGTATACAATACGCTTTTACTTGTGATATAAAAGAATCCTGAATGCTCATCTCATTGGAAAGCGATCATTGTGTGTTCACCTTGAATCCAATCTTTATGAAATCCGATAGAGCGCGCACTATTTTAACGAATCTGAATCGGTTGACACGGCGTATTATAAGCAATCAGCGCAGACTCAGCATACTATAGCTGCAGAATTTGATCGTATCGGATTTGTGTTTCAAACCGAGTGGTCTACTGATAACAGTATTAAGCACTTACGTACTATACAATGTTCTTGCATTAAATTTATTATGTTTGCAACAGGCAATTTCTAAATTTAATAATATTGGAAGTCATTTTTACCTTTCACTGTGGTCGGATATATTCCAAAAGTTTTGTACCGTACTACACTCCGTTCTCTATGTGACCGTAGTAGTACTACGTAATGACGCTCAATCATGCTATGACAAAAGACGACTATGATCTTGGAAAAGCCGGTTCAACCATATTTAGAGCTGTTAACTTTCGTATATATAATCTGACGTAGCCGTAGTATTGTATTATTTGTGTGGCCAAAGCAACTGTAAAGATGCATAAGTCAAATCCATATTGCGCCATTGATGAAGCAATGAGCAAAGGCCTTCGCGTAAAAGGAAGGCAAGGGCAACAGCAAGAATTCATCATAAAGATATTGTAGAAGAGTATAACACTCAATTACCGAAGTACTTTAGACTATCCGATGACGCCGTCTCAGGCTTTTTAGCTATCCCAGCTCTAAGTTTTCTTATGGTATCGGTCGTTCCCCCGAGAATTATTGGAATGGGTTTCGACTACCATGTTTGGTTCTCTGGGGAATAAGATTGCTCCTCACTAACAACTTTTAGAGTGAATTGACTACCTCAAAAAATAGCAGTTACTGGCTTCCCTCAGAAAAATAGGGCGGATGCTTCCAGATATTTTTCGGCGAGAAGGCTATGCCGAAAAACTGATGCATAGTGTAAAGTACATGATATGATCGAGTATGTCTCACACTTTTCTACGAGATTACAGTGAACTCTTGACAAGGCAAAGGGTCATATTTTGCTATAAAGCCGTTCATTTTTCTATAAATATTGCGTGTGTCGGGCTGATATAAGGTGTCAGATTATCTTACTGTACAACTAGACATGTGGCGGAACTGCTCGCCGTATTTTCATGACACTGGTTCTTGTTCACAATTTCCAAGCTTGAGAATGTCACGAAAATTATTTTCTCGTGTATTTAGCCCTTGATTTGTAGAAATATCGGATTGGTCTAAATCTTAGACAAACTTATCTTTTAAAAATAGATATTGGGTCACTCCAAAACCAAAACTACACTGCACCAACAAAACTGCAACTTTCGGCATTTTAACATGTCAGGTTACTTTTGTCTATGGAAACAGTGAAAATGATATATTGCCTGCACTGGTTCTCAGGACAGCAATAGAATTAGCTTTTTTTGCGAAAACGCAACACTTTTCCTCAGTTTAGAATAAGAGCTGTTTGTTTTACGGCACAACGTTAGTGGGGCGGCGTTTCTTAGGAATGGAATAGGGACTATTTTTTCCGGCATGGCGTTATGCCGTCAACGTTTATAGGGACTAGAATAGAAACAGTTGCTTTTACGGCATGGAGTTAGCTATGCGCCATTTTTCATCACTGGAATAGGATCTCTTTCTTTTATGGCATAGTGAGCCCAGCACCGTTACTTAGGACTGGAAAAGGAACTGGTTCTTCTGCTGCATGGTATTAGCCTAGCATCGGTTCTCAAGACTACAACAAAAAGTGTTTCCTTCAACGTGATGAGCCGATGCGCCGTTTGGCTGAATAACAGGCAGAGAATAATTTATGTATTTGTAATAATGTAAAATTGCGTTTCGTAATTACGTTTATTGTGTAAAAATTCGTGAAACTCTCGAGCCAAACATTGTAAATCAGGACCCAGAGTTTAAGGTCTGGAACCCAAAAAAAATTTGCTGGACCCAGGGTCCGTTTTGAAAAACCTTGCTCGGCACTCATGTTTCGCACCGAAACATACAGACAACCGCACAGATTCAGGTTATCGAGATGTCCACCTTTGTTGACCATGATCTTTTGGGGGACTACTCCCTAGGTCGTTGTGGGCCTGAATATGGTTCGTCGACCCTTTGCCAGAAATAGCGATTTTTCAATTTTCGGCATGTTATTGTGTGTTTTTACCTTACAATGAGCAATGAGCAATGCGCCTATTAGGCTATCAAGCACGCTGCATACGATGGTGTTGCAATCTAGAGACTAACTTGACTATATTATACCTTTTCATAGTTTCGAAAATTTTACGGTGGACGAACATCATTTTCGCAATGAATCCATTTTCATTTGATTGGTTGCGTTTTGCGTGCAGGGCATCAACAACGATATATATTAATATCTAGGTATTTCTTAAAGCACTTAACTAATGGAAATGTAAAATACTCAAAAATTTTCATATTGGAAGGCCTCATTCAACATCGGAATTTCAACTAAGGTTATGTCTCCAAGTAGTACCCTGCTTTGCGATCAGGTTAACATAGTTGAAATAATTTCATAAAACCTGAATTAAAAAATAACTACTATAACCATCCATCTGGTGTTATGTTATTACAAGGCTAACATAAAAACATCCATACGCATTAAAGTAAACAAATCCTAAGAAGATTGTTTATCCTACTTACATTTTAAAAGTCCGTATGTTTTTGTTGAGTTCAATTTTTGTTGGCTTTAAAAAGTTTTGAATGGTACATAAAGAAGTTGGCTTCTGCACGGAAGGCTAGGGGCTCAATATTTTTGCGCTCCCACTTTTTTGGCAGTTTCCTCCAGGTATTTTGAACTGACACCAAATATATCCATTTCAGTACACGATGGAAGCCAAGAAAGTATTACTTACAATTTACTTTTGTTTAGCCAAATATTAATCAAGCTGCGAGTAAAATGAAGCACTGACAGCTGGGAGGCAACGTTTTCAGGAGACACGTAATACACAAAACGATTCGTGGTAACACGATACGAAAGAATGTAAGAATTCCAGATAAGCTGGGAGTATTGTTTACCCGCAGCTGATCTAGGGATCTCTCAGGTAAGGGTTTGGTACTAATGGTCAAGCCACTCAGGTACTATTTTGGCGTTGTGGAGAGGCCAGAATAAATATTATTAATAACAATAAAATTCGGATAAACTCACACAGAATGCGGCATGTTGATGGTTATAGTTGGCTGCACATCAGTACCAAACTTTAGATATCCAAAAAATCCAGTTGCAGCAAATATTGTAGTTACAATAGACATCGAGGCATGCAAAACTCCCATGGCACGAGTCATATCACCGGGTCGCTTCATCTCGTTTTCCATTGGCAAAACCTGAACAAAACAATCCAAGCAAACCTATACTCGCAATTTTCAAAGTGATAGTATTTCGTAAGGAGCCAACAGACTTGTCTTATGTCGCTTAGCTGATAGAAAAAGCCTGTACGCATAAGCAGGATTCGACAGGGAAAATATATAACTATTACACAGTAGCTATCAGATACTAATATTATTTGTAGGTCCGCGTCTTCAGCAAACAAGTACAATCAGTTGTACAAACAAAAACATACGAACTTTTTATATTTTGAGAAAAAAGATCAGGTAAGTATTAAGATCTAACCAACTGGAGCCTATACTCATCCAAATATATGTTTGAATATGCTGCAAATAATACAATAATTAATTTATTTTATTGTACCTTTCATCAAAAACTATTAATTATTAATCATGTAGCACATCCGTGGAACAACAACAAACATCAGGAGTTCACTATAACCCGCAGAAACATGTAAAATAAATACTAACCAAGTGATCCAAGCATTTAATCTAAGCACGTTTTACCACAATGCCACAATAAGGAGACTTAACCATGACTGAAAACCACTGCGGAACTGTTTACAATAGCTATTCTGCAAGAACGGACTTCAGGGAATTTTTGTACATTCGTTTTAACATTTCAACTTTTTCATCATTCGCGTGTTTCAGTGGATCTAAGAAAAGGTTTAGCAGCGCAACAGCAACCTGATGGCAGGAAAGTTATTATAAAACAGCCGTTAAAAATAACAAAAATTGAATATTCGAAAACCGGTTTCGTTAGTATCAAGCCACAAGCACAAGAAGTTTTGTTGGATCTATAAAACCGGGTATATAAAATTGACGTTTAGGATTTATTCGACCAACGCACTATCGGAACTAGGTTAGTTAAAAATTGGGTACAATATTTCGAAGTCGGGAAAACTGATTTTTTCACTCCGACCCAAGTCCATATTCCCAGCAACAATTTTTGTCCCTTATTCAAAACGTTTTTGTTTACGAAAAAATATGCGTAACCACGTAGATAAGTTTGTGCAAGAAACGTAATATTATAAACGATGGTCGACAACTTTTTGAGCTTCTATGGATTCAGAATTGGCAGAAATACCCTATTACGCGAAATGTACATTTCTTCGTCAGGGGGAAAGGGTCCTGAGGAAAGGATCCCGAGGATCGAATAAAAAGGGTAATTTCGTGATGCTGTTCCGAGATTGGACCATAACTCCCGAACACGTCGATAGATTTTGACAATTTTTGAAACAAATATCATGGAACATGTGAAGTGTATATGTCCCATAGGGGTCTGACTGATATGGGGATCATGCCTGTCTGATCAAATAGCGCATAATGCGCATTTAGCGCCCGAAAAATGGAAAAAAAAATTAACGTGGTCTCACACAACGTAATTTGAAGAACTGAGTCGCTTGGTATCATTGGTTTTGCTGCGCGTGGTTCCATTAAGGAATGCTGGTTACAGGCTCCCTGAGAACACAAGGTTGGTCAAAAATTTACAGTTTTCAAATGTGGGGGTTATTCCATGTATATACTAACTGCTTGAGTTTTTGCGGTTATTCGACTTGCTGAATGCAATATTGGTATTAGTTTTTATCGCGGAACGTTGCAACTGTTGTAGTTTTCCTAGCATTGTTGATGAGTATTATGCATTTGTAATAAATATAAATAATAGGCTTGAAACATTTTACACGAACTCAAACATCGCTGCATTGTGCCAGCCCGTGTTTCGATTAGCGGATGCCGATTTCCGCAAATCAGCCATGCCGAACCATATCTGCCGATTCTTCGCATTCGCTCCGGTGATGTGGAACAAACCCAAGTTCACAGAAAAGATTATATATGTTCAGTGTGCAGCATAGGGTCGTTGGTGGCCGCGTGGTTAGAGCGCCTGCTTCATAATCGTGAAGTCAGGAGTTCGAATCCAGTGGTCGCGTTTATCTCATTGGGCAAGGGACTCAACCACAATTGCTTCGCAGTACATATGCGTTAAATAGGTACTAGACTTTGGTCTAGGCGGATAAGATGATGGTGTAAAAGGCGATCGTCTTGGCCAGACTACACACAATGCTTCGGCATAATAACCCGCATTGTCACCTAGTGCCAATTGCATGTTTATCCGACTTAGGGTGGTTGCAAGAAACTCAATTTTATGCACATCGTGTAATACTGCGGTCCATTAGCGATGCTTAAGATTTAAAAATCATAAATGCAACAACGTGGTTAAACTTTTGTGTGTTCCATCTGCTAAGCCATACTAAGTGTCCCTACAGGGGCAAATAGTTCTGCAATAACTACCAACGGCTCACCACTCCAGAAAAACATCGTTGAATTTGTCAAAATACCACACATGTTGCCGTAAACGAAGCATGTGTCTCTCTATGCGACAAGGCTCCAATAACAGCATAATCAGATAGTTCAAAGGAACAGAACAGTTTTCCATCAACAAGCTCAACAAGAAGAGATGGATATGGGAAACAGGTAAGCGAATATTGAAACAAAGGCGGCACAAATTACCAGGCTATCCCACAAAAACACTACGCTAACCGCTCACTCGGTGTCTAATCAAAACTATCCGGTCACCGACCGGTGAGCAAAAACAACCACAAATACGAAAATTCAGTTTCGAATAATATGGATATAACTGAAAACTAGAACATGTAAATTCATATAAAAATAAAATGTCGGAATAGAAACGTTACCATTGCCTGCCCTTCAAAAGAATACAACACGGCACCCATGAATAGAATAAGCCGCTCGAAACTGTTAAACCATCCATCCAGCGTATAGTACGTATTCGGCGGGCGAACGATGTATTGGAAAATGATAAGAAATGCTACAACTATGCACAGATTGCCACCAAACGACAAATATGCCATCGAGCGGAAACTTCGAATGAAACAAACAATCGTGATCGGGAGCAAGATGCACGATAAATATATTTTAATGTCGAGATGTATCTTTGGATCAAGTGTTTCCAACACCTAATAAAGTATGAATCAAAATAGAATATGATTTAGAAAGGTCAGTAACAAAATATTAAAGCTTTCCCGTCGATGTAATTGCGGTTGACTAAAACTGGACCAGACATTTAAGAAGTATAAGTTATTGACTAAACACCGAATGCACAGTTGTTTACACGTAGAATGTTTCAAACAATGGTTTTAGTTAAAATGTACGAGACCCAATATAATATGAAATTTTTATATCTCAGATTTTGACAAAAATGGGTAATCTGATGTAATTTTTGGAGCATCCCAAACCTGCATTTCGTGTTGCTCTAGCTCCCACCGTTTTCATCTCATACCAGCTCAAACATTATTTTACACAACATAGTACTCTTGAAAACGCAAACGTGGTAAATTCTATATTTATACCACGTTAATGTTCTAAAACGCAATTAGCTATGATAAAACTAATAGCAGATTCGGAATTTTCACTAAAAATTACATGTAATGGCCTGTTTTCCTCAAAAAACGAAGATAAAAGTTTTTATATCGTTTAGGGTCCCTTAACTTAATCATGGACATAAAACATGGTCTTAAAGAACAGTACAAACCAAACTTCAGACATTCAAAATGTAGGCGGTATAATTTCTTACTCGAACAGTTCAGCTACAACATTCGTTTAAAGTTATAAAACCTCTACAGACTGTACCACCTCTTGTATCAGCAACAGTACTAGAGAAAAATGGCAGTCGAGAGTGAGCAATTATTACAGTACGCGCTAGAAATAACAGTCACATTTCGAGCTAGTGGCTCGCTCGAGATTTCAACACTATTTAAATCAATAATAAATTATATTTTTAGAACAAATTTATTTCGAGTAAGTCGCGACCGAGCGACAGTCATTTCGTAGCGACAGTACTGTAGTTTAATTCTCTTTCAAAAAACTATTTCAAACCACCCTCGCTAAACTAGCTGTAGTCACTTGTAGCGAATTCTGTACGAAGCCCATGAATTTCTAGCTTTAATAAATTGGGATCAATTATGAAACATTTTAACCGAAAACATGGTTGTACGCCTAAATTAACCGCACAAAATTTGGAAATCAAAAACACTATTATTCAATTTAGATGGTAGCAAAGAAGTTCTACTTACAAATTTCAAGTTCGCGGCAATAAAAACAAATTGAACGCTGCCAACACCAATTTGAAACAGGCATATGATCACATTTGTTACGTACCTAAAACCACGACATAAAAGCTCAATCTGACGAATATATGAGACTAATATAGCGAGTAAAACTAATTTAAATAAGACATGCGAAGCGAGATTGTTATCAACACAGTTGACTTTTTTAGAAAAATAATGACAGACAAAAATGTTTTTACATTACTGCAGCACTAAACAGGTTGTCGTCTAGTCTAGTATGGTTCCTTAGTTGGGTCCAAATTTCTAGTATATAGATTTCTTTTATCCAATTTTAGGGTAAAATGAAAACAATATTTGCCTATGTATTTCATAAAGTAAGTATATGTAAAAAATTTTTGTAACTATAACTAGGAAATGAATGGGTGAATGTAGATATTCTTCCTCGTCACTGCATGTATGGCCGGCAATGACCTGCACAACAGAACAGGCCTTTCGAAAAATAAATTACTATAATTTAGCCCATTATTGCTACGACTTCTCAGTGGCTACATCGAAATGCCCTAAACTTTCACCGTGTTTGTGACCTGCTGCAAAGTACAGGTAAACTGCTATACCTCCATAGTCGGTAAAGATATGTGGGTGATATTGAACTCATTTTGCTCAGCGCCACTAAAACTCCAAGTATTTGCACACGATACTTTATCACGATGTTTATCTATGTTCTACGTCACCCTCTCATGGGCTACGTCAAAATGGGCCTTTGAGATTTAATAAGCGCCAAAGAGCATTATATAACAAAAATCGTTCAAACAATATGCGTGCGACTAGGCTCCTTTTGTCCGGCGAACTAATAGCCGTGTAGTCTTGAGGGTTAATTTTTTTGCTACAACAGGTGGTTACACAGCTGAATAAATGCTTTTCTCTTCAAATATTCATTTGCTAAAAGCTTCGCCTTATATTGTGTATAAACGCTTCGTGAAATAAATTCAAATTTATTCAAAACTGTCGTAGGTAGTATGACCTTGTATCATTTAATTCAGATCACATAGCTATTGCAAATACTTCGCAATATAGCTTTTAATAGTCATAACGCAGCAACGGATGGTCGGCTTGGTTTCATCGATGGCTCAAAATGTTTCTCCTGATGTGTCCTAACGATCTCTAGCGGTACTTATATATAAATCTACATCTCTTCATATTTCTATTGTTATATTGCCTTCTTTGGTCATTTTACGTTAAATGTAAATTTATATTATTGCGCAGCGAGCAAGAACTTGTATGCGCACTGATAAATTTTATCGTGTCCGTCCGTCCGTGCGGGCAGTTTTTCAAAATAGCTCAGAAATGAACGAAGATATTGTCATGTGTTCTTTGCCATATGGTAGCTTATAGTTGGCCCGCCGCTCCATAGAGGTTAGATCTATGCAATTCACCCATGGTGTATAGTAGGTCCCCTTTAAAAGAATACCCCTGAATTTATGTGACCGGTAAAATGCGTTTTTAGTTATATCCCAATATGCATGCATCGCACCAAAAAATATTTCATACCATTTACGGTCGGCTCGATGATATCTATAACTTTGTTGACCAGCACTTTTGTAAGACTAGCGGATAAGGATGGCACAAACTGCGGTCCCAAAAGGACCATTTTAACCCTCTACATGTCCCATTTTTTTACGATAATAGCTAATAAGCATTATATGGTCACGAATTTGATATCATGAGCTTTGCAAATTTCAAAAATTTCCGGTAAAAAGTGAAGGAGAAAACTGCGCTTCATCCACTCCACGAACATAGCGCAGTCGATCCAGCCGTGCGGCGTAGCACTGAATCGCGCCCCCTTTGAACAATATTTCTGATCGCACAGGGGAGTTTTGCGTGGTGCTCCACGTGTCCATGCTTCGTAGTAGTGCTGGACTTTATTAATGACGTGCGACGGGATCATTGTCCCATCAGCCGTGTCGCAGAACATAATGGACACTGCTGCCTTGGAATTTTAAAGGATACTCCGAGAGCGTTTCAAACCTTTTGCAATGATTACCGCTTTCGGTTTAGTGCAGTCGCTGACGTTTGTTTCGTCATAATTGAAGATATTGCTGGGCGGAGCAACCACAATACTTTCTGTTAAATTTCTGTGATATTTGCGAATTTCCTCTTCGCGGACAGCTGCACACTCGGGTGTCAATTGCTCGGCGAGAGGATCATGAAACTTTTCGGCATGGCGTTCCATCGCGAACTGGCGGCACCACGCAACCGACGGCAAGTTGTTCTTGAACCGTATAGTCCGCCCCAAATTGTCAAGATACAACTTGTCCATCAACCGAAGGTCGAAATAGTCCAACGGGAAGCCCCACTTTGCAGCAATTAGCAAGTGTGCGATAATTTCGAGCTCTTCATCCGCGGTGAGGAATGTCGGGTGCCCAACAGTTGATCCGTGACGGTTTTTGCGTTTATTCTGGAGGATGCCCCGCGGAATATTAAATGTCTTGCTGGAGGTTTTTTCGCTCATGCCGTCTTCCATATCATTAAGAGCCCTTTCCAATTGCTCTGCTATGTAATTCCTGTAAGATCGGGCGCCAGATCGACGACGAGAACCCTTTTTATAAAAACCCATAGTTAAATTTATTACTTTAAAACTTGTCTAAAAGTAATGATGTATAATATAAGTATACATTTGAACCATGGACGAACTCATGTTTGTGGCTACGTAGTAGAGTTGAAACACGACTAAGGTGCGACAGTAGATCTTTTAAAAATATTCGTCGCATATGCTTAACTAAGTCCGGCCTACTCAAAATAGCGCAGTCGAACTGTGGATGACCTTCCGCCGTTTGTAACTCTAATACGTCCTCCCTGTGGCGCGAAATTTTTAAATGCCAGAGGACTGAGCCTGAACTTAAAATTTTGTCTCTGAACAGCGATAAGCTTAAAGGGCTACGCATAACAGTTTTAAAAATTTACTAATCGTGAGGGTAAAGCTCTTAAACGCTAGAAAGCTACGTATAAGATTCTAGATATATGAACCAAACCCAAATATACGTAACTGAGTAATTGTACCAATTGAGAGTCAAATGGTGACGCATGGCCGTGTAATTATCGGGGTCAACTTTGGTATGGGGTGCCAAAGTAGACGGATAAATTTCAAAATGGTGAGTCAACTTTGGCAGAATTAGCAACTGGAGAACGAGAGAACTGAATCACACCATGTAAAAATACAGGCGAAATAGTACCAGAAACAGTGGAAATCTGAAACAATTATTGTAATGGGCATTGAGCCACCAGGGGACACATTTATAAACATTTTGCAACAATTTTGGTACCTATGGTTGGACAGCTGACAGTCCCGACAAAGTTTCGTTTTTTGCATAACAGAAAGCGAAGACATTGAAATTTACAATAAAAAAATAAATGAATTATCTGTTTTACGGCCGGTCTGGAAGTCTTCCATTTCCATTTTACTAGCATGCCAATGTTGACGGCTTCTCCCGAATTTTTCCAGTGGACCCGGTATTCCAGATTTGTGGAAAATTTATTTCAAATTTTCAGTTCCTTTCCGGTGACACATGTATCGTTTGCCACAAAGCTGATATTACATTTATCTTCCTGTTCCCTTAAAGTTATCTTATATTCCTACACCGTTCACTAAAATCCGTCAATAAATTAATAAAGGTTTGTGAAATCATGCCATCAAGACAGTAATAAGAGGGCTACAAAACCCTGCTTAAATTTAATGTTCGTTTTTAGTCAAACATTCGAAACGTTAGCCTTTTTAATATTTTTGACATACTGAACGCCTCTCAAGGTCGTAAATATATACCGACATGGTGTCGAGCACAGACCTGTCATTTGTTATTCCTTAACGAAAGTCATTAATAAGTTAAGCATCAGCAACCAAAACTATATTTTAATCAATTATTCCTGTTGTGAATCACGCATAATTATACTAAAGGAATAGGTTAAAAGTTGTTTGCTGCTAAATTTTCAAGCTCATGACTGCCAACGTCTGTATAATTTTGACATTATTGTGTTCAATCTAAGCTTACCACTCTATCGTTTAACGATACGCTGAGAAATATGTGTGCTATTTCCAAACATTAAAATAGTTACTAGAGAAATAACATTCGTGGCTGCTGAACACAGCCTTCAATCGAAAAGTAACCACAACGCATTTGGCCATAGTGCTAAAAATCCCGGAAAAGAACTAGATTTGAGTTATTTTGTAAAAATATATGCTTAAACAGACTCTATTTCGTAGGAGCCTTAGAACCAAGAACATTGGCATAAATATACAGAAGTTGTGTTGTCTTTATGGGAATACCGAGGAGTTCATGATCTTAGCATATAACTTCGTGGTTATTTACGCATTGTGCGGTATGTTCCACTCGTGCGACAGTAGTTGGGGATTTCGTCCCGTGCTGACGCTTTGTATATACTGCTGCACTCCGAATTCAAAAACTTGTCCTCGACAATTACCTAAATGATTTACGCTTCATTCCAAGACATGTATAAAAACTAAGAAACAAATTATAACACATAGCGAGCATAAAAAAGAACTGATTAAAGCCATTTACAAACACAAGTCCACGCTTTCCCGAATTCAAAACTGTGGACGCTCGTTATGACGTTTTATCTTCTCCAACTACCTAAGTTTATAACCCAGATTAAATAGTAAAAATGCAAAATAACATAATAAGTCATATAACTAAATAATAAAACACATACAAAATATCTTACAATGCTTTTTTGCTTAAATGTCGATATTGTGCTGGTCCAAAATCAAACGCCTTCTTTGCAAGATGGGCATAATCGAGATCAACTTTTCCGCTTCTGAAATATTTCAAAATATGTTTATTTATATTACTCCAATGACTAAATATATTTGACCTGAATATATTCAAAAATTTATTGAATTCTGAGTGAGTGAAACGATTGAAGCGAAAAATTCTTACTCGCCGTCAGTGATGAAATTTGACAATGGCCGTTATTGAGTTTTTAGAGATGACACGCATAGCTCAACTTTGGCTGGGTATGCTGAGTCGCACAATAGCTCATTTTAAAGCCTAGAACACGCGCGAAAACAGAATTAAATATCAAAATTGAGGTTCCTGAGACCCTTTCAAAATCGCAATAAGATAATAACAATTTGCAATTTCCAAATTTCTCGAAAAACTAATATAATTTTAATCGTGAATTTTTTCCATATTGAAGGCACCAGCTGTTTGATTAGTGGATGCATAGGACAGAAAAATACATTCTCTTTCATCCTAAGCAAAGCCGAAAACCAATAGGCTCATTGTAGTCTATGATGCACAGCTAATAATTATTCTGAAAGCAAAAAATTGACTACTATTCTCGCCAAGCCAAGGTTTAGCATTTCAACCTTGAATGGTAAGTAAACAGAAAAATTTTCCTCTGGGTCTCTTAAGGAAAGGCTCAACTCCCCATACTCACTCTACTTCAATAATTTTGCGTAAAATGCACAAAATACACGTGAAATTAAGATAAATCAATAGCAACGAGACATTGCTTCTTAAAAATCCGCTAATCCAACTAATAATTGCCAACGTGATCAACACGACCAATCCGCAGACATAATTTTTCAAGCTTACTTTAAGGAAAGGCTCAACTCGCCATACTCACTCTACTTCAATAATTTTGCGTAAAATGCACAAAATACACGTGAAATTAAGATAAATCAATAGCAACGAGACATTGCTTCTTAAAAATCCGCTAATCCAAGTAATAATTGCCAACGTGATCAACATGACCAATCCGCAGACATAATTTTTCAGCTTACTTTATTTTTCGTGCAGATTTCTCATAATATCAGTATCAAACACCTCGAACTAAGCACACAATTTATTTATGTTATTCAAGGCAACATATCTATAAATTTTCATACTTGTCATGACCCAGGAAGTATAGCTAGGAAATTTCGAAGTGAAGCGAAACCATCTGCAGCAAAACTAACTTTTGAAATTCTGTATTCATAAGCCATATATAAATATTACAACGCACAATCGCT
Organism: Trileptium ribeirensis; assembly: GCA_030248225.1. Classification (NCBI taxonomy): domain Eukaryota; kingdom Metazoa; phylum Nematoda; class Enoplea; order Enoplida; family Thoracostomopsidae; genus Trileptium; species Trileptium ribeirensis. The sequence goes on from JASANE010027210.1 coordinate 47,021, forward strand.
TAAAATATGGTCCCAGTATATACACAAACAATGTATATAAATTTTGTTCACAGAAGATATTCGCAGATACTTCACAATCATCCAAAAGCAAATCAAAATCTAATAACGTAATTCACGAACAGTATCAACAGTAGCTCACAAACGACTCATATTCGAAATAGCTTAATATTTTACAGAATTTATGCTGCAATGCGGCTAGAATTTAGAAAATGTATATATGTATACATATATATATACAGTAACCGGAATTCCGGTTCCGGCGAAAATCGTGTTGCGGTTGCGGTTCCGGCAAAAGGCAAAAACCATACCGGAACCGGAATTCCGGTCTAAAGTTTTTCCACATTTTTTCCTTCATCTGTGATCCAAACATATGTAATATATTATAAAATGATCGAGCTCCAATACAACCAAGCAAAAGAAAAGATTAACTAAGCAATTTACCGTGTGAAACGTAAGTAGGGCACATAATTTCAGTAGGAATTTTTCATAATAACCTGCAGGACTTTGTTAACAAATCAAAGCCAGGTCGACGCTTGTAGCAGCTATTTTACACATTCAGGAGTCTGCGGGGTATGTTCGAATTAAACCGTCCAACTCGGTAACAGTATCGATTACGTAGTGGTACTTAGCTTAAGCGTGGCTAACATAAATTGCGTCAAGCACTAGCCATTGCGCTTGTGAACTTCGTAAATCAGTCACATTCAAGTAAAGTAACGTTATCTGCAACGCAGCCAGAAACTGCCATTACCTTCTATCTATTATTTTCTCTTAGAACCATATAAACAAATAATTTCAAGTTTCCTACAGAACCACATGTAACAAACGTATGTGTAGTAAAGAGGGGAGGGAAGACAGAGCGAAAGTGTGTATTCTACGCTGCAAGCATTGTAAGCATATTGAATTTGACGCAGTATATGCAATGGTGTATATATATAGTGGAAGACATTGTTGCTCTAGGTGTCCAAAAACCGACATATTGATCGATAAATAAACATTATAGCCTCCTCAGGTTCTTTGAAGTTTCAGAAAGGTAATAATGTCATCGCAATACAATAAGTTTAATGTAAAAGTTATTTTTAATGATTTTTAAATCCACTATACCTTCATTTTTTCCTTCATTTGTTTTACTATATATAAATTTCGAAGACCAGGCTCCGGATCCAGTGTAAATGTACGGTTCCAGTTATTATTATATATATATATAAATATTCATATATTTATACTAATGTGTGTTTTCTGTATTAACACTTTCATGCTCGAATCAATTTGTGCATCGCGCGATATTTGACAATATCAAGCCGGCGTCAAAAATCGAACCTAGAACGTACTGGTGAAAGTAGGATACGCAAACCCTGGGAGCTGTTGTTCCGTTCCTTAAGGAAACTCACCACGGGAGCAAATAACAACACATGTGTAGTCGTACAACAAACATATGACAAACTCAGTAAACACAACGATTCACAATGTGCGTTAGGTACATTTGGACCCAGTGGGGCATGAAAGGATTAATTGCCCAAGAGACAAATTCCACTAAAACGCGCAAACAGCGTCAGAATTATAAATTTAGGTCGAACACAATTATTATTTTATATGGTTTCTCTAATTTGGTGTAGGTTGTGAAACCCTGGCCAACTGTCACACTCGAAGGTTGTAAATCTTATTATCAAAACATTAAAATGTGAAGAACGTCATGTTTTGCCGTGTTGCCGTCAATTTATGCTTTAAGGTTAGATTCAAATCGGTTTTCGCAAATAAAGAACCTCCAAAAGAAGAAAAACATAATTTCCTTGCCAAAACACACATTCAGCAAGAAATAACATAATTGTGCCAAATAAAACTGCTGTGAAATTAATTTTATAATTTATAAGACTCGTCTGTTTTAATGTTGTAGCTCTATCACTATTAAGTATTCAACAAAATTGTCAGAATTAACAACTACGTACTTTTCGTAAAGGTGGTGAGCAGTCATCACCAGGATTGACATACAATGAGTATTCAGCGCTCCGATTACAAAAGTTAATGCTAATCCGACCTAAAAACCAATTTATAGTTAAATCGTTGGTATCAGCTAAACTTACCGATCAATTAAAATGCTTCAATATATTTTTCGGAAACTAAATAAAACTCATTTACCAAAATAACAGCAAAACAAGCTACCTCATTTTGGCAATTCCAAAGAGGACAAAATAATTTTCACGATCAGAAAACTTTGGATTAAAATAGTTGCCGATGTCAGGCGTTTGGATTTACCAGATGCCAACCCTAGCACAACCGTAGTCACTGTTCAGAAAGTGGGCACAAGGAATGATACAACAATAATGTTGCGCGATCCCAATACATGACCCTTTAAAATTTCTGACGACAAACAAACGTGGTTTTAGTGAAAACCCAGCAACTTTTAAGACATTCCAAAACAAGCATTTCATTGGTCATTTCCGGTGAGCTAAAGGGCTTATTGGAAAAACCATCAACTACATATCGCAAACATTTCCGTCACAAAAAGCCACTAGCCGACGGTATATATACAGACACTAGCGCATAATTACACTTAAAATATTTTAGTGGCCTCGTTTTCACATTAAACCCGTAGATACGATTTGTAATTAATGAACAGCATTCTAAGTGAATACGAGACAATTCACAATTTTTTCTAAGAAAAATACTGAAAATGCTTTAGAATTATGACTACTACAACGCAACGAGCCAAAGCAGTAGGCTGTGATCAATTTCACGACGAAGTAAAAAGTATCTTTAATAATTTCAATGAAAAATTGCAATTCTTGCTTTCATGTCTAATCACTTTCACTGAAACAAATCTAAAAGATTTCCACTGAAACAAGGTTATGAACAGAACAGTTATGACAGACCTTAGTCATTCATCATTTATTCATTTATTTTTATTATTATTATTGTTCAGTATAACGGTAATTTAATACATGCATATATCTGCACGAATAAAGATTGACGGTACCTATATACAAGCACATTAGGTTAAAACCATTTCATCAGTACCGTCACTTTGGCTATATTATGGTTTTAATTAACAAACTAACTGTATGATATATGCATACTCAGGGAATAACCGGAACCGAAATTTACCGGAACCGGAACCAGCAACCGGAACCGGAACCGGAACCTGGTCTTCGAAATTTATATATAGTAAAACAGATGATGGAAGAAATGAAGGTATAGTGGATTTAAAATGCATTAAAAATTACTTTTACATTAAACTTAATGTATTCGATGGTATTATTGCCTTTCTGAAACTTTAAAGAGACTGAGGAAGCTACTAATGTTTATTTATCGATCAAATATGTCGGTTTTTGGACATTCAGAGCAAAAAATGACTTCCACTATACACCATTGCGTATACTGCGTCAAATCGAATGTGCTTACAACGCTTGGAGCGTAGAATACACACTTTCGCTCTGTCTCCAGTCGCCTCCCTTTACTACACATACGGTTGTTGCATGTTCTTCTGTAGGAAACTTAAAATTATTGGTTTATATGATTCTAAGAGAAAATAATAGATAGTAGGTTATTGTCTGATCAATGGCCAGAAGACACTGTTTAGGCTAGCGTTGGACAAACAGTGTCCGTCAGCTAGATCATAATGATCATAACTTTCTAATCAGAACGCTGTAAAATGAGAGCACACTGTGCGCTGTTCCCACAGTTTCAAATAAAGTACAGTTCATTGCCAAGAAAGCAGTTTCTAGCTGCGTTGCAGATAACGCTAGTTTTCTTCAATTTAGACTGATTTACCAAGTTTACAAGCGCACTGGCGGGTGCTTGATGCAATTTATGTCAGCCATGCACACCCTGAAGTACTTCTGCGTAAGCCATACTCTGTTACCGAGTTGGACCGGTTTAATTCAAACGTATCCCACAGACTTCTGGATGTGTAAAATAGCTGCTAACAAGCATCGACCTGGCTTTGATGTAACAAAATCCTGCAAGTTACTATGAAAAATTCCTTCTCCAATTATGTGCCCTACTTACGTTTCACACGGCAAATTGGTTAGTTAATCTTTTGTTTTGCTTGGTTGTATTGGAGCTTGATTATTGTATAATATATTACATATGTTTGGATTACAGGATGAAGCAAAAAACGTGGAAAATTTCAAACAAAATTTTTAAACCGGAATTCCGGTTCCGGTATGGTTTTTGCTCTTTGCCGGAACCGGAACACGATTTTCGCCGGAACCGGAACCGGAATTCCGGTTACTCCCTGGCATACATGGATATTGGTTATACATAATTCGGTCAAATGTCTGTCTGTGAAAGTGTATCTGATGTATTATGTATACTGATGTAATACTTTTTTACTTCAGTTACCGACATCCACACAGGAATCAAGCACGTTCGAAGGTTTTTCCGGCAATTCGAGCAATACATCCGATATAATCCCTAAAACATCCACACCTGGTCTTGAAGGTATTACTATTTAGCTACAGAGACTAGTATGAAATTTGAAGCTTTTGCGTGGTCATAAGTGAGAAGCAGTTTAATGTTATATATAAAGTTTGTTTGCGTAGTTCTGTCATATAATGTATATAAACAATTTGTCTGCTAAACAACCTACCGGCTTTTAAGAACAATCAACGAATTTATATCGACAGATTTAAACGGATTGAGGACGGGCGGCAGTAACCGGCCAAAACTCTTTATAAACTGCCAAATGCCACATAATGCATTGTAGAAAAAAATTCCTGCATCAGTGGAGTGTGAAAAATCTTTAATAGATGGAACGTGTTCAATATTTTAAAATTCACAAACTAACCCACAGACCACAGAATTTGAAGGCGACAGGAAGCGACAAACAACCGGCTCCGATCATACCTTTCAAGATATTAAGCAACGTTCGCGTAGCCCTAAATCAAATATGTACCAAAATCAAGACTAACGGCCATATATAACTGAAATTCAACATTGCAAAATGCGCATGGCAATGTATAGCCCGAAAATAAAACAACCTATGGCAGTAATTAAATCAAAGTTATAAAAAAATTCCCTTAATGAGAATTCGAAAAAGGAAACTCTAGTTTGAAAAAGACATGCAAAGTTTTTGAAGTTGGCTTCTGTTGGAAAAATGCTTTTCTTTTTATCCATTTGGCTTTAATAATGAAATAAAGTGACGGCTTAGGCTTGAAAACAAGTTTATGTTGATCTAACATATAGTGTAAAGAAAAATAACTTTGTTTTCAACTAAAATCGCAAGCAAGAAAAAACAACGAACATTTATAAAATGCGGCAAACTATATACGAAGATTTATAAAAATTATTAATTAAAATAAATATAAGGTAACTTATTATTCGTGACCGAAAAATTTTTTTGTGATACATATTGTTTGATCTCTCCTAAATATCTGAAACAACCTGATCAAGTAATCTCTATGCAATAGACATTACGCGGTGACGTTTGTCTATGTTACAAGCTGCGAAGATTAACAGCTGCACCTAATATATAATACTGATAAGGCAATAAAACAAACTGCAAATTAGGAAAATCTAAGGTCCCCTTTTTTAAACAAAATGCAAATTTCGGCAATTTTTGAACAAACTCAGTGAAGCAAATATATATATTTTTCAAAAAATTCAAAACGCTACATAGCATTGTGACGACATTGGCATGTAGAAAGATTAATCTTGAGCAGTATATACAAATAATTCTGACCATAAAATAGTGTCTTTTGAGCTTCTAACTAACTGAAAACTAATTGACCGGGTAAAATGAAGTATCGTTAATCTCTTTAAAGGCAAGTATAAATTAACTAAAATTAGGAACTTTTCGAAGCCAAATTTTATTATTTCTGATGTATTCTAACAACGCGAAGCAGATGATTTGAGTTCGACATAATGTGCCCTAAAAGACCCAGTTTGTCATTGGTTATGAAAATACAGCCTTTTCTTGTAATTCGGATCTCACTGTGCCATTGGAAACACTATTCCGTTTCTTATCCTGAATCAAAAATGGTAACCTTATAGTAAAGCTTTATATATGGTTTACAGGGCATTAAATGCTGTACAAAATGAGCATGATTTGACCCAAATATCTGCATCCCTTTTGCCGGACCCCACTTTGACCATACGCGGCTCCCCAAGGCTCACTTTTACGAGAGAAAGCAGCAGCATTAGGTTTTCGGCCATAACAAAAGGGCACAAATAGATATCTCAAGCTTACGTTTGAGTTATTGCTAGACTCGATCAATCGAACAATCGATTGCTTGGGGTAAATGATGGGCATATATAGGGTTATTTTACCGGTTAAACACGTTATTTTAGTTGTTTTAAAAGTACGTTGGGTGTATTGTTACCCCCGTGTTGCTAAAAATTCTAAATTTTGGCATATTTTCAATTAATAGCACGCGGAAGGTTAGATGATGCTATGCGTTTTTCCATAGGATTTGGATAGCCAGATACTAATAATGCAATAACTGTGCTTACGTCGAAAGCAGCCTATCCGTCAGGTACACCGGCCCTACAATGTAAAATTTGTATCCCGCAAGCAAGTGGAAACGGAGCGAACATGGCCGCTAAGAAATATTGCAAGCTAGAAATATTAGTTCCACTGGTGTTTATGGCCTATTTCAAATGTGTTGTAATACAATAAGCGCACTCTAAAGACCACCTACCGCCCTGTAATCACATGATACAGGCACAACAGGCCTCATACTGCAATACCACGGTATTCAGCGTGCTTGAATACCGATATAAGAATGTTTTGAGGCATGCCACCAGCGACAACATGCCATAAAAGCAAAAAAAGGTGTTTTGTAAGAATAGAATAGAGCTCTAGCTACCATAAAACATCCCATGTCCTACTGGAACGACATCATACAGCAACCATTGGTCTCCCACAGCAAGAACGTTATGCTAAGCGTGTTCAAAAGCCTACATGAGGATGTCGTGACCCGCAATAAACATGTCAGAAAAGTGTCATGTGAACATGAGTCGACGTACCTTATTTTTGTACCCATAGCCACTCAGGGAGTCGCCTGACAAACAAATTCAAGTGCAGCAAAGTTGTAGCACTTGATAAGCTGATTTCAGAAGGTGGGCTGGTAAGATCCATTTTTACAGTGAAGCCTTTATCTCGAGATATAGGTCGCGAGACATAGAGACCCACATGACAAATTAAAAAAACATAACATTTGATCACTTTGGGACTCATTCTGACCGACAGACGTGTTCGGCAGGTTTAGCATCTAGTGTAAGAATGAAATAGACTGTATTCGTGATCAAATAAAAAAGTTGTGAAGTTCCATATATCCGATGATGTGTTGATTTCCGAGGGACAAAAAAAAAAGAAATTTTTGCCACTATGCCGAAAATTACAGCCGTCTCTCCTAATGCACTGATAGTGTATTATTGACTTTATTTTACTTTAAAAACGTTTTGAACTGTACCTTAAATAACGACATAGTTAATAAATCCTGGACTCATAGAATACTTTTAAAATTATAAATATGTTTATACTTGATTGATTAGCGTTATTTCTTTATGTCTTATAAAATATGGTTAATAGAGGTCGATAAATGTGTCTTGGAAAATTAAAAGCCTAAGCAAAGGAACCTGAGCGAGCACAAACACAGAATCTATTTCTGTTTAATGTCATACAAATAGCATCAAGAATAGTGTTTCAGTTATGGTTTAGTTTGCTTAGACTGGAAATAGAAAACTTTTATTACACAATACGCCATGCACATATTCAAAAGACATTCGGTACGTCAGTTCCAGCAAAAATTAGCCGAAATCGGAACCGGTTTTCTGGTTACTCCCTGCTATATATATGTACTACATAGCACTCGTATTGTATTCCCATCCGATATTTGTATATCTTGATGTTGTTATAGTTATAAAATTATAAACATAACACACTGCCATAACCACTTTTTAACTCATTTGATTTTAATCCGGAGATAACAACATGGATACTTCATAACGAAAGCTGTTAATCTTCAGAAGAACAGGTCATGCATAAATCGGTTCTTACTGTGCATCACTGTCCTGTCCACAGCCCTGCCAAAAGCTGGTGGGGGAACGTCGGGGGCACCATGTTCTTTCTCGGGGCAAACTTTAATGCGGTGGAATAAATTTTGCTTAAAAATACTAAATATTTCCATATTTTCATGCAGCTTTACTGCCGTGCATGTATTTTCAAGCTATAAACGACGTTTTAGCATTATAAATAGTGGTAATTAATATATAAAAACAATTTGCAACCAGAAAACATAAATTGTCAAACATAAAAAACCGAAAGGAAACGGGGGGGGGGGAGGGTAAGGGGAACGGATAAACACCCCCCCCAAACCCCCCCCCCCCCCCCCCAAAACAAACCCCAAAAAAACCAAAAAAAAAAAACAACCACGAAAAAACACCACACAACACACAAAACCCCCCCCCCCCCCCACAAACACCAAAACCAAACCCAAAACCCCCCCCCCCCCCCCCCCCCCCCCAATTATTGGATTTAGTTGAACATGGGGAGTTGCGGCCGAGCGGGAGACGGACATAGGGGAAAATCTGAGGAACATGGGGGGCATGGAAAGTTGGGGCCCCCACTGTGGACAGGCCAGCATCAAAACACAGGTTAGCTGTTTTCTACATGTTCAAATGGTAGGTTCAGAACTGTTACTAAAACATACTAGATGCAAAAATACTTCAAAAAAATCATATTACAAATAGGTTAAGTAGAAAAATTTACACGTCAGCATAAATTCATGTTCGCGCCTAAATTACACCAATCTAAATTGTCCAGTTTCATTAATAACTCGATATGAAAGTACTGTATTTATTATATATTTACTGAAATAGAGCGAGCTGCAGCAAGCAGAGTTTCGCCAAATAGCACACATATTGTGTTGTAAAAATTCGCTTCTTTCTGTTCGCTACACAACTCTTCACCAAATTAAAGTATTTTCACAGTTTTTGAATCGAAGCGTATGTCATGCACTTAGCTTTGCGGTTGCGCTACTCCAGTTCATAATCTACCTAAATTCTCACAAAGTTCATTCGGCGTCACATAACGCTTTAGGTTATAACTCTTACGCGGGGTATCGGACTGAAAAAATATAACTACCATTTTGCTACTATACATTTTTCTCAGAACAGTCGTTTTCGAGCTATGAGCGAACGCCTGAAAATATCCCCAACATGAACATTAAATTATCACTGTTTTACCTTTGCACAGATTAATTTCATTGTTTAAAGAGTGCGTAGGGTATGTTGTCAGCCATGCATGATCGTGGCAGACTACATTTTGAAACCAAATGTATATAGTCAAATTTAGTAGTGTACTTCTTAAATGTGGTGGTACACAAAGATCTAGAATGGTTCTATGGGTTTTCGTAGTTGTTGCATAAAATAAAAGGAATTATATTTATGTAGTATGCATGAAACATGACAAATGATAGGAGCCTACAACATGAAAACATGACACTTCTTTTTCTTCAAATTTGTGATCTATTAATTTCAAAACTTACGCATCGTCTTCTTGGTCCTTCGAATTTGACATGATTAAAATGGCGGAAGCCTTACCATTCTCGCTAGTCCAAAGTGGGGGCGGGCATTATCGGCTGCCCTCCTGCAAAACGGAGGTACCACCCGACAAAAATTCGGGTGCCCCCCGGCTCAAACTTAAAATAATATATTCCATTTTCTTACCAACTAACATTTAATTACGTTGAGGTATAACCGGAAACCCCCGGCTCACACCCCTCTGCAAAATTCGGCACCCCCGGCTATAATTTTCGAGGTTTGGACTAACCAGCTTTTAATGCATTGCCGCTGCTGTGTTACTGTTAAAGTGAGATTTCAATGTGAATTTGTAACCTTGCTATAATCACTAAGCGCAGATTAGTCACACTCGTTCCGTTTGCCTGGCTGCGTGTGTAGCTGGTAACGATATGTACTCCGTATTCCAAAGTGAAACATAGCGATTAACACACCCTAGCATTCACTACATTTTCAAGCTCAAGCATATAATCGGCTTAGCTTTTCCAGAGTTGCCACTGATGTGAAAAGCTCAGCATGAAGCCATGTAAAGCAATGAAATAAATTTTATTGGCGTCGGCGAAACTCGATAACAATTCGTCATATCAAACTTACGATACATGTCGGCCGGCACCACGCACGTTACCAGGCTGCAGAATCAAGGAATCATCATCACCGCTCTGCTCAATAGCAGATGGCACGCCAGACTCTTCAGTCGCGGCCATAAAAATTAACACATTTAAGCGCAACTAGTAATATTCAAATTATCATAGTCAAGTACTAACCCTTCTCAGTAATACGTAAAATTAAACATTGACAAAGTAGCAAATTTCGTATTCATATGGATTACAGAATTAAAGGCAACAAGCACTCTTTCAATTGCGCTCGAACACAGAAACCATACTTACAATTGCTATATGGAATAGCAATTAATAATTAACTTGAAACAAAACTTGATATTTTAGGAACTGAGTGTAAAGCAAAGCTGTTCTATCTAAAACCAACAATTTTCTGTAAATAATCAATGAAATTTCAATTCGATAGAATTTCAATCGCAACCGCCAAACTTTGGAAAAAAACGCGCTATATAATATGCGCAACAGAAATCACTATTATATAATGAAGCGGACAATTATGAAAACCGGCCATAAAACTATAACACATCAGAATGCCTTGGTAACATCAGATGTTACAGGATTTTATGTTATCTCCTAGGCCGGATTTATTTCGAAAATACCAATTAAGGGGTCCCAAGAAGACGGCAAATTAAATATTTTTGCTGAAAGAAAAAACGGAACTTTATAATTTTCGAAAAAAATTACAAAATATCCGAAAATAACGTTTTTAGTACAGATGTTAAAAATCATGGGATAAAAACTCGGGCAAAGACTTCCATATTTTTTGATCTGTTTCCACAAATAGGCCGTCAATTCTCAAAAACAATGGCTATGAAAACAAAAACATTTCGTTGTCACTGATGACTGTATGCAGCGCTATTTGACTTTTCAAAAGAATCTTGAGTTCTACAAAAGTAAAAACATGGTTTTGTAACGTTTCCTAGTGAATTGGCGAGACTATACCGAACACAAAGTATGCTATGCGTGGTAATATATTTATAGCAGTCGTCAATTGCGGGATCTTGATTTTGACATCGCTGGTTTACCTAATTGCTTGATGCTAAAACGCGACGTGGTGTGTATAAACCCAATAATTTTTACACTTTATGCTAAAATAGCCAGCTCCAAGATAAGAAAGCATGTAATCTGCACACAATTCTCAAATCACGTGGATTTATTCAATTCTGCTGATGCTACTGAACTATATATATCTGGACAAATTTATGCTCGTCATACATATAGGACACATTCTATTGTATTGTACATTTACGTACACAGGTTTATGTATATTACAACCATTAATATTTTAACTCAACATTAGATGAATCCGTCAGTCAAAACGGGAGATGTCGGCGACAGACAGCTGTTTTAGTGACGCAGGCTGAGACATACACACAATCAGCAGCATGAAGTGAATATTGACGTTACAACCCAAGACCAAACGAACCCATATTCCGCACTGATTAATCTGAACCTATATTCCGTAGACAGAAAAGCAACAGTTGTAAAACTGGGTTGTAAAGACGCCACAAGCACGTTGAATATAACCGTACATTACGCGCAGAGCATCTACTTCATCAGATAACACCATCCAGCCCCAACATGTCGCGCTTTGAACATTCACACAGCGAGTATCATGTACAAAAGCCAGTATTTTAGCGAAAAAATGCTGTGGTGCTCGGGATCATGATGTGCCGAATTATTCGGCATGATTTATCGCTTATATGCTGTAAACAGCCAAAAAACATTATCCTCCTCGGGTAGACTCGATTTCTCTTTCTGTGCCAGAAGTGCTCGGGCAGCAGTGGTTTTCCCACCATCGATCACTTGTGCGGCAGTGGTCTGCTAATGTTGCATAGAGGTTCCACGATTTCACCATCATCGCGTGGTGGCCATGTGTATATTTATTGATACTGCCTTTGTCCTCATGCAAAAACTTGAACTAGTACAATCTTAGATGTAGCGAATTAGTTTACCGACATAAACCTTCTGGTGAAGAATACAGCGTAAAATTTGCTCTTCGCAGATGATTCGTTCGATAAAATTGTCCTAACTTTTTGCTGATGACCACGTAGTCAACGTTCAATTATCGAACGTTGTAAGCTAACAACGTTGTTGCGTCTAAGTCATCATCAGACCCTGGCTGAAACATAATATATCTGACAACTTTTTGAATTTTTTCGATACGGCTGATCTAGCTGTTTGCTTTAGCTTTCGTGCGACAGATATATCTTCGCAATTACGTCGCTTCCGAATGAACAACTCCGAAGGAGCTTGGCTACTTCCCGTTTAAATTGCCGTCATACCACTCGATATAAACACTTGTCAATCATTCTGTGGCGAAATACCTGTAGTTTATGTTTCGGAATTTTGGATGAGATTGTTATGATGGCGGCTGAACTATCGACGAAGAAGGCGAGCGTCCAGCATAGCTGCCACGAAGCTTTGAATTTTCAGAAGCATTAGGTTTTAGCACAATTGGCACAGGTACGTGTAAGGGCTCTGGATGTAGCACTACAATACCTAACTCTTACTGGTTTTGCTGCTGTGCTTGGACTCGGTGACTGACTGGCGTTTGAGGATTTTGAGATACAGATCTTTGTACAAAGTTCTCTTTTTTTATTATTCATCGTATATATTCTGTATATATTTTGAAAATTATTCGTCTGTTATGTCGTCGCATCCCACTGTTCAAAATTTTCAGTAGAAGACCATCGAAGCGCTCTGCCCGATAACTATGTGTTCACTGGGAACACATCGGCATCGCGGAATCCGGCAGGTACAAGCTCAGGAGTAACAAACTCTTCCCACAATTTGCTAAGTAACGTACAATATTTTTTGTGGCCAATGGGTTTCGTGCAGCCTGAAGCACTCATTTCAAGAAGTAACTGTTAATCCCACCTGCGTTTAATATGACCAAGCACTATCAAGGAAAACGGTTGAAGACAAGCAGTCGGACGAGGATGAAATTTCTGGATTACCTGTTGGTGATTCTAAAAAACGAATAGAAAGATGAGATAAATTTTGTCTAATAGTAACAGGAGTGGAGGCGTTGAAACCGCGACTAGAAAGTATCGAAACACTCAGCAAACGCTTCGGCCGTCATCCAGCAGATCTTGGACACGTTTTCTTGGAACCCATCCATGCAAGCGTCAGTGACTCGACACCGCGAATTGTTTTGTAAGTTGAAAATTACACTAGTGGTGGCAGCATCTGGCCATCTGCGCAACAGCATCCCAGAACGCTAGTATTCGTACGACTTTCGCCCATTCGTTTCTAATATGGATTGTTCCCTGGACCAGCAACGATTCGACAAGGCTCAGGGTTGTATTGAAAACTTGTATCATATAAGTTTCAGATGTTCTGATTCGATAACTGTTTTCTTCACCAACAACTTCCTTCAATTTCTCGACTTCTCCAGTAAGAAGAGAATAGAAAGGAAGGATTACAAACGGATTCTGCGTTGCCTTCTCTCTGGATAAAGAAAGAACAAACGGTCTTCGTCATTTTTAACTGTGATGGTCATAAAGCTGCCGTACCCATTTCATCTTCGGGACTTCGCTAACCCATACTCCCAGCTCATGAGTTTCGCAATAGTCCTGAATTATCACAAGTGTGGCGGTTTGGGTTACGGCAAATCCATTTTTCGCGATTCTGAGTATTACAGCAACAATGTTAAATTCTCAATTTAGCTCAAGGTTGACTTTCGTATTGAGCGCTAATTTTTCTTTCAGATCATCTCGAATTTCCGATCCCGTCCGTAGTGTCTTTCCGACATCTTAAAATATGCGGCACAACTCTTTATAAGAGTTATAAACACCGAAGAAGTTAACGGATGCAAACAGTTCATTTTGCGATCACTTTACGTCCGTATTTTCAGAACCTCTGCCATCTTTTTGTGAACCGCTTCGGCGCCGTCGTTTCCCAGAACATAGACCATAACATTTATCAAAGTATTTGTGGACTTTAAAAAACCACAGCATTGTATTCAGCCTGCCGGAAAATCTCTGAGCGGCCCAAGGATTGTTCCTACAAAAATCATGATCAGCAACGCTGTATTTCTCGATGAGCTGTGGGCCTGTGTTAGTTTTTGAATGCGATGTATATATGTATCGCAAGATATTGGCTGGGAAAGACTAGTACCGGTAAGGCCAGATTTGGCAAAGAACCCTTGAAACCTTTTTGCCATATTCATTTCGAACATGGGGTTGGAGCTGTTCGCGTTCAACTAAAGGGCACGTCGTTATCAGTTTTTATTGTCGAAGTCCGTTTATCCGAAAATCAATTAGGAATATCAGCGACGTACAGAAAATTTTTTCCTACTTCCCCTTCCTGGCACCCTCAGTGGAAAATTCGCTCATGTCTTTCGCTCCGTTTCAATTAAGCCGCTATATTCAACGCTAACATCCTACGCTGTTCTAAAGGCCCACCTTGTATTGAACTTATTTTTGAATTCTGAGTGATTTTGGAGGCGCTTGGGTTGGGCGCAGGTTTCACAATTAGGAGAGGTTTGAGTTGGGGCGTAGTTTTTTGATTCTGGTTGGCAGTAGTGTCCGACCTTCCAGTACAACATCCATATCCGACAAGTATTCAATTGGGCTAAGAGATAGGTGCTACACTTCAAAAGTTAGCCACTGCAATGTTGGTCTGAAATGGGATTCGAACCCACAACCTCCCGCCTTCGGATCCACCAGCAGGCGCCATACCGATTGGTCTGTCCTTGCCCTACTTCATAGGAGTTATAAAGCAACTATATTCGACAAGAAAAGGTATTGAGTATCGTTAGCACAATTGAAGGTAGCTAAATATTTAAAGACGAGGAAGGAAGACACAAAGTAAACCACGGGGTACCAATGCATCCGCTTTTACGTCGCTACCCTAACGCTTCAAACACGATTTCAAATAACTTTGCATTAATATTACAAAAATAATGATATATGAGTAATAATACGTAATGACAGTCGTACTATAGCCAAAAAATAACATTCCAGGTTATCTCTTTATATGCATTTGCCGAGCACAGTTGTTAAAAGGAAATGTGTTGCTGTTGTGGCTCCTTTATGCATCATTTACGATAAGATGTGTGCGCGTGGTCTTAATTATATCACAAGTACAAATGGGATATCTACTGTGTCACGCAGGTAGTCTAGCTGAACTATCAAAATTTTGAATAGCCGAGCTAGGCAGGAAGTGAAGACCCCAGTTAACATCTTGCAACACGTTTCTTTATTAACAAAAAATATAAACAACAAACAGAACAGAAAAAATATAACAATACCAAGATAGTAATATGTTAGCAGAGATATCTACACGCAATGAGAGATAGATACCCACACTCCCAATTTTAAATCATAAATTTCTAGAATATTTAATGAAAGAGCTAAAATTGCATAATGGCAGCCAATTTTTGAAGCAGGAAATATTTTGTGCTTGCGAAACAGGTCTATCGTCAGTTTTGATTGCCAGGCTATTCCAAACAGGAACTACTATGCTCGCCAAGAATTACTTGTAAATACCGCAATTCTTTCCACATGATGGGACATACAACTTTAGAGGATGACCACGTGTTTTCAGTAAAGTAGGAGAAAGCTAAAAAAATTATCAAAAGGTAAATATTTCATGATGAACAATTTTATAATATAATATGAGATCAGCATGCAAGCACCGCAACTCCAGTGAATCCATATCAAGATATCTTAGACGGTCAGTATAACAATAATTATTCATAGGCTTAGTGTGACGCGACGGGTAAAATATCTCTTAAGAAATTCAATTTTGGCGATATCTAGCAAATAACAAGGTGACCACACTAGGGGAACAATACTCTAAAATCGGCAAAACATATATACGTTCTATAGGCTGCACATAGCGCACGAATGTATCTAACAACAAGGTAATAGTAAGTAACAACAGAGTATTATCACCACAATATGCTTTAGTAGTAATATAGCTTATATGAGAATGAGATTTCATGTTCCAAGTAATGTTAACACCCACATCTTTTACAACAAGTTCGGATACAATTGGTCGTGATTTGCACCGTGTTGATCTCGAGTTACGTTGAATCGTGTTGGGTTTGCGTCGAATTCGTCTTGATTTGCACCGCATAAATCGTCGTTTATATCGCTTTGTTCTTGGTTAATGTTGATTTGCGATGTACTTGTACCTAATCCGATCGTTATCTGCACCGCATCGATCGTTATTTACACCGAATTGATCATTATATGCGCCAAATCGGCCATGGTTTGTGTCGCATTGTTCTCGGTTTAAGTCAAATCGCTTTTGGTTTGCACCGATTTGATCTTGTTTTGCATTAATTCGTATTAGATTTGCAACGATTTGATTTTCGTTTCCATCGAATTGGTCTGAATTTGTACCGATTTGTATTTGACTTGCACGGAATTCGTTTTGGTTTACACCGAATTGTTCGTGATCTGCGTCAAATTAATTATTGTTTGCATTGAATCGCATTTGGTTTACATCCTTCTTTCTTTACTTGCACCGAATTAATCGTTATTCCTATTGGATCAAGTTTGGTTTGCACCGAATTTAGTTCGATTTGCACCAAATTGAATTTGTTTTGCATTGAATGGCGTTTGGATTGGGCCAATGCGTTCTTTATTTGTACCGAATTGATTTGGATTTGCATTGAAATGGGTTTGGTTTACATTGAATTGTGTTTGTTTTGCACCGAATTGGTCACCGTTTGTGTCAAATTGGTCTCGGTTTGTATTGAGTCGCGTTTGATTTATGCGGTTCTTTCTTTGTTTGCATCGAATTGTATATACTTCGCATCGTATTAATCTCGGTTTGCACTATATCGCATTCGGTTTGCGCCGGGTTCGTTTTGATTTGCACCGAATTAGCGTAGATTTGCACCGTATTCGGTTGGAGTTACACCGAATACGCTTGGGTTTGCACCCGTTTGATTACGAATTGCACCGATTTGGTTATGGTTTGTACCGATTTGGTCTAGATTTGCGCCGAATTGTATTTCATTTGCACCGGTTTCATTTTCGTTTACACCGAATTGCGTTTGGTTTGTATCGGTTCAAATTTGATTTGCACCTTTTGGTCGTTCACCTTTGTTGCTCGTACTCGGTTGCTGTTGTTCTCGTACTCGGTTGCTGTTGTTGTTGCTCTTTTCTTTTTGGCTCGGGTACGAGTCCAGGACTTGGATTGTATCTTCTAGTCCTTCTGTTGTGCTCAAGTTTGTAGTTGTTTCTTGTGTCTTTTCGCTTAGTAATGATTCGACGTTCTTTGGTATTGTCGTGGATTGTTTGTGTTGTTGCGGTAGGCGGCGTTCTCTGAAGTGGCATTTTAGAATTTATATGGGGCTTGCGCAAAATGTCCCGGATATGAGATCTAATAGTTCCTATTACAATATACATACATTCTATTTTGCCATTTGCCTTATTTAGGACTAGGGATTGCTTTTTGGGTTTTTGAAAACACCGACCACTTTATTTTATTTGTACTTTGTCACTTTTACACAAAATCGTGGTCACTATGTTATATTTTTGGATTTGTAGCGGGGTAGGAGTTGGCATTATTTTTGTCATAGCGGCTATCGGAAATTAAATAGGGACGGTATTCGTCACCGAAGATTGTGTGGTTCGAGGTGTGGGCAGTAGTATGCAGGTGCGGAAGTACGAATGGCGCGCGTTCTTGCTTTTTGATTAATGCTCGTGCCCTATATTTTGTGCTGCGGCGCCGTGCTGCTCTAGTGACGCGAGTTCCAGAAAATAAACACCAAACCCTTGCCAAGAATATTTTATTACAAAATGAGAAAATTTTAAGGCACACGATGTTTTAGCATCCGTAAATTGCACCAGCAGCACCGTTCTTTAAGCTATTTTGCGCTAAGATTCCATCGATAACTTTGCTCCGTTTCTACTTTAGATTTTGCTATGTCTCTGCCACTCCATTACTTGTCACTCGATGATCCCGATTTCTGTTATATTTAGGTTACGTACTATTTTATTACTCCTCTTGTGAGGTTGGCACAACTACCCTGACTGGCTCGTAACTGTACGAATAACTAAGTACCTCACCCTAACATCTTATATTTAGACTAATACGTTCCTTATTTAATGGGTTACGGTTTGAGCGATAGTCGATTTCGTTTAGGTTAGCTAGTAACCTAATACTGCTCTTGTGAGTTGGTTCAGCAATACCACCGACTGTCTGGCACACTGCACGATTATCTGAATACCTCAACCTATATGCACCTTAGGTTTACGCTAATACTTGCCGGTTCTATTACACAAGCCGTCACCGACTGGCTGGTAGACTACGTTAAATACAACTGCGTAGTAGCGGTCGACTACTATTCAGTTCGAACGTTCTCGGTTCCGAACGACCCCCGACTGGCTGGTCGAACAGAAGAGATCCATGGTCCCCGACTGGCTGGCCAAAAATAGTAATTGGTATCTAACGGCCATTCGAAGGGTTTTTCGAATCATCTTCCCTTACTCGCCCGGTCTACTCAAGCCTAGTGTTATTTTTGCTGTTTCCAGTGGGTAGGATTTGGATGGAGATTTTTCCTTATGACGGCTATCGGTATTAAATGGGGACGGAATTCGTCACCGGAGGATTATGTGGTCCGAGGTTTGGTTACTAGTATGCCGGTGAGACGTTAAAGCTGGCGCGCGTCCTACTTTTTAGTGGTCAATATCGATGCCCTTTATTTCGCGTCGCGGCGTGTCTCTTGCTCAGCTCGATCACTCCGGTCCAAATATTTAGTTATCAAATGCGTAGCGAATAACGTTTATTATAACACCTAAAACAGTTAAGGCACAATAATTAAGCACGTAGTACCCGTAGACTGTGACACGCTCTAACTCTTTGAGCTGTCCGATCGCACCGCCCGAGATAACCAACACGGAAAGGGGCAACAAGGAGACACCGAGACGGGCACAAAAGGGGACGCGCGCCAGCAAACCACCGATCATAACGAAACCCAGAGCACCACCACCCCCCAGATACCAAATCGCCAAAGGAAAACCAGCAAAACACCCGGAAACAGAAACGGGGCGAGTAAGGGAAGATGATCGAATGCCATTTAGAGAGATAGATACCTATGGCCAGCCCGCCAGACAGAACTCGACCCAGCCCACACAAGAACCAACCCACACAACAACCCACACACAACCCCCACCACACGACCGGAAACCCAAACAAAACCCAAACAGGCCACGCCACAAACCCCACCGCGCGCACCCCACCAACACACACCCACCACAAAAAAACAACACAACACAACGCCGAGAACCCACAAAAAAAAAACACCAAGCACACCCCCAACTAAGTTATCGATGGAATCTTTTAGCGCAAAATAGGCTTAAAGAACGGTGCTGCTGGTCCGAGTTTTACGGATGCCTTGAACTCGCTGCGTCCCCCTTTTTGAAATTTTCTCATTTGTAATCAAAATATTCTTGGCAAGGGTTTGTTGTTTATTTTCTGGAACTCGCGTGACTGAGACGGCGCGGCGCCGCAGGGGCGCCGCGGCGCGCGAGCATTTAATCAAAAAAGCGAGACGCGCGCGCCGTCCTCCCGCACCTCCGTGCTCTCTGCGTTCCCGCACAATCTTTACCGTACCCTAATTTCCGAATCGCGCTATAACAAAAATAATCCAACTCCTACCCCGCTACAAATATGCAAAATTGTGACGCAATTAGTGACCACGATTTTGTGTCGAAGGTGCAATAAAAATGAAGTGGTCCGTGTTTCAAAAAACCCAAAAACGACCTAGGTATTAAATAGGCAAATGGCAAAATCGAATGTATGTATATTGTAATAGGAACGCTAGATTTACATATTACGGGACATTTACGCAAGCCATGTGAGTTCTCAATGCCACTTAAACACCGCACCGCAACGGAGCGCCCCACGACAATACCGAAGAACGTAGAAGTACTAACAAAAGACCCGAGAAGCGACGCGAACTTCAACAGAGATACAATCCTCCTAGACTAGTACAAAAAAGCAACAACAACGGCGACCGAGTACGAGAACAACAGCAAACCGAGGTCGACAAAGGTGAACGAGCCAAAAAGCCAAGATCAAAATTGAAACCCAACCCCCCAAACCCAAACGCAAATTCCAGTGTAAAACACAAAATGAAACCCACCTGCAAATGAAATACAAACCAAGCACAAATATTAAAAAATGGGTACAAACCATAACCAACATAGGTACAATTAACTAATCTAACGGGGTGCAAAGCCAAAAATATAAAGGTGTAACTAACCTAAATACATCCAGACATGTACACTTCTGGGTGCGAATGCAGACCCCCCACAAACCCAAAATGCAATATAATGCAAAACCAAGTAATGCAATCAAAATATATACAATTCAATCAAAAAAAGAAAGAACCACATAAATGCAAAACACAACCCCTCAAACCCAAATTCCCCGAAACAATGCAGGCCAATTCAGTGCAAAACAAACACAACTTAGATATAAACCAAACCCATTTCAAATACAAATCCAATACAATTGGGTACGAAATGAAAGAGACGCATCAGACCTTATCCAAACGCCCATTAACAAATGCAAAACAAATTCAATTAAACGCAAAATCAAAAACTAAATTCAGATACAACCCAAACTAAATCAAATAGGAATAAACTAATTTTTTTTATCTTCAAGTAGATGAGAGAAAGAAGGATGTAAACCAAATAGACTCAATGCAAACAATAATTAATTTAATAGCTAATAGCAAACAGAATAATATTAGACTCGAAACAAATTCATCAAAATATTTCCCAAATAGATTCAAAATTCCCAAATTCTAATGGAAACAAAAATATTTACAATCTAATACAAATTCCAAAATATTTAATAGATTCAACCAAAAGCCATTAATAGATTCATCAAATAGACACAGCCATTCACATAATAGATAGATACAATCTAAATAACAATCGATAGTGCAGAATAACAATCAATTACCATACATTCGCAAATAAACATAACCAGACAAACAAATATAAACGACGATTTATAGACTACCTAGACAAATTCAACCCAACACATTCAAACATTAGACTCAAAATATTTTTCGAATCACCAAATTCAATCTATTGTAACAGGATATAATTTAATTTACTCTAATTTACTCTAATTTACTCTAATGTTCTGCCAAATATATTTTTTCGTGTAACAATCTATTTTTCTGCCAATATATTTAATACATAGTCTAGTGTAACCAAATATATATTTTTCTTTTGCCAATTTATATTTTTTGTTTCATATAATTCACTTATTTATTTATAATATCACCAAAGTAAACCTAAAAATATACCCATCTAACTTACTCTAACCATATAAATAATTATTGTTATACTAACCATTATCC